>JACEFZ010014803.1:0-14020 GCA_014155875.1 Cepaea nemoralis
AATAAAACTTCAATGGGAAAAAGGAAGGAAAAAAAAAAACCAACATCTTGGTCGTTAAGAAGAAAACCCACTACAGAGACACTGACAACTATGTTCATAGTGCAAAACAGGTAATCATGTTCCGTCTCTGAACAGTAAACAGCAGAGTAGACAATCTTTCACGAAGAATCAAAGCGGGTCTGTCACCCATGTGTACGTGTGAACAAACTACACAGACAGCTGAACAGATCCTTAAATATAGACACATGATGACTAAATTGCGGTATCATTTCTGGTCACTCCATACGCACATTAACGCACAGATATTTGGAAGCTTTTACGAACTCAATATAAAAAGCTAAATGCATCCTAGTAACATGAATGCTTGTGTACAATTATTAACCAGCAGCTGAAGAAACAAGAAGGAAATGAAAAATAAGGTGGGACGCAAAGGTGTTTCCAAGGCACCAGGGCCGGGTTATATACTGGCCAAGACCTATTGACGCGTCCTCGTCGAGCGGCCTGGGCAACAGGTCCCTTCGGGGTCCTGGCTAAAGTCAGTAGGATCGCCGATTCCTCCGAAGTCGGAGAGTGTCTGCCTGTACGGCGAGGAACCACCAGTCTGCACACCAATAAGCCAGACATGGGACAACGGATACTCACGCAAAACTCAGGTCCTGTATGACATCACACTGATGCTGGACAACAGGATGTCTTCATCCGACATACAGGACTTCACGTTGGAGCTCAAGCCAACGAACACAAGCAAGCAAGCAAAAATAAGGTAAGAAATATATTCCTTCTACTTTCCTGTCAATTTACACATTATTTACCCCATACCTCTGTAAATTCTGTCTTCACTAATATTACACATTCACCCCTCTCGGGATTCTCCGTGGTGAAGTGGTTAAGCCGTCTGACTCGGGCTCCGAAGGTTGTATGTTCGATTCCTTCATTTCACGAGTGCATTTTTTCGGAGTCTCCCGAGGGGTCGTCGCTGGAGCTACGGAGTTCGTGCTTTGTGCGACGCTTTCCACGCTGCGGAAAGATACTGAGCCATATGTGGTAAAGACCCGGTGCAATGCAGTCGACTCTGTCGACTTTTAAGCTACTTTTTTATTGCACCCAGTACCATACGAATCTGGCTACGCCTTGTACTTGTGTCCTTGCCCGAAATGACGTTAGCTTTACTGTAATACTAGTTTGTTAACGTGAATTGACTACATTTTCCCCAATACATCAAAGAAATGTCGCCGCTTTCGATGATTTAAGTTGCTTTTGGACCTATCAAAGACATATTCCTTGGGTGGGGGTTAAATATAAGACGGCAGGAAAAATTTCATAACGATGCAACAGACAGTTTTCAAAATAATTGATCGTGAATGACGGCATTAATTTCCGGACAGATTATAGTAGAACTTGGGGGTTTATAATTGAAGTTTTCCATCTTCTAGATGGGATGCAGCTCTTAGCTAACGAGCCCATACACCCGGGGACACGAGATTATGGCGCATTGACTCGCTTGGTGAACACGTCTCCAAGCATATGAGGTATAGTCTAACCATTTCAGACACAAACTAAACACCACGATATATTCATGTTTCACACAACGTCATTTGGCCTGTTCTGAGATCCTAGCACACATCAACAAATTGATCTGATCTCTTAGCACACGTTAACAATTTGGTCTATGTCCTAGCACACATCAACAACTTGATGTATATCCTAGCACACATCCACAATTTGATCTATGCCCTAGCACACATCAACAACTTGATCTATGTCCTAACACACATCAACAATTTGATCTATGTCCTAGCACACATCAACAACTTGATCTATGTCCTAGCACACATCAACTACTGGGTTTATCTCCTTGTACACATCAACAACTGGGTCTATACCTTATCACACATCAACAACTGGGTCTATACCTTATCACACATCAACAACTGGGTCTATACTCTAGCACACATCAACTACTGGGTTTATCTCCTTGTACACATCAACGACTGGGTCTATATCCTATTCTAGCACACAATCAACTACTGGGTTTTATCTCCTTGTACACATCAACAACTGGGTCTATATCCTAGCACACATCAACTACTGGGTTTATCTCCTTGTACACATCAACATCTGGGTCTATACCCTATCACACATCAACTGCTGGGTTTATCTCCTTGTACATATCAACAACTGGGTCTATATCCTAGCACACATCAACTACTGGGTTTATCTCCTTGTACACATCAACAACTGGGTCTATACCCTAGCACACATCAACAACTGGGTCTATATCCTAGCACACATCAACTACTGGGTTTATCTCCTTGTACACATATACAACTGGGTCTATACTCTATCACACATCAACTGCTGGGTTTATCTCCTTGTACACATCAACAACTGGGTCTATACCCTATCACGCATCAACTGCTGGGTTTATCTCCTTGTACACATCAACAACTGGGTCTATACCTTATCACACATCAATTACTGGGTTTATCTCCTTGTACACATCAACAACTGGGTCTATATCCTAGCACACATCAACAACTGGGTCTATATCATAGCACACATCAACTACTGGGTTTATCTCCTTGTACACATCAACACCTGGGTCTATACCCTATCACGCATCAACTACTGGGTTTATCTCCTTGTACACATCAACAACTGGGTCTATACCCTAGCACACATCAACTACTGGGTTTATCTCCTTGTACACATCAACAACTGGGTCTATATCCTAGCACACATCAACTACTGGGTTTATCTCCTTGTACACATCAACAACTGGGTCTATACACTAGCACACATCAACTACTGGGTTTATCTCCTTGTACACATCAACAACTGGGTCTATACCCTATCGCACATCAACTACTGAGTTTATCTCCTTGTACACATCAACAACTGGGTCTCTACCTTATCACACATCAACTGCTGGGTCTATACTCTAGCACACATCAACTACTAGGTTTATCTACTTGTACACATCAACAACTGGGTCTATACCTTATCACACATCAACAACTGGGTCTATATCCTAGCACACATCAACTACTGGGTTTATCTCCTTGTACACATCAACAACTGGGTCTATACCTTATCACACATCAACTGCTGGGTCTATACTCTAGCACACATCAACTACTGGGTTTATCACCTTGTACACATCAACAACTGGGTCTATACCCTATCACACATCAAGTGCTGGATTTATCTCCTTGTACACATCAACAACTGGGTCTATACCCTATCACACAGTAACTGCTGGGTTTATCTCCTTGTACACATCAACAACTGGGTCTATACCTTATCACACATCAACAACTGGGTCTATATCCTAGCACACATCAACTACTGGGTTTATCTCCTTGTACACATCAACAACTGGGTCTCTACCCTAGCACACATCAACTACTGGGTTTATCTCCTTGTACATATCAACAACTGGGTCTATACCTTATCACACATCAACAACTGGGTCTATACCCTAGCACACATCAACTGCTGAGTTTATCTCCTTGTACACATCAACAACTTGATCTATGTCCTAGCACACATCAACTGCTGAGTTTATCTCCTTCTACACACCAACAAATGGGTCTATATCCTAGCACACATCAACTACTGGGTTTATCTCCTTGTACACATCAACAACTGGGTCTATACCTTATCACACATCAACAACTGGGTCTATACCCTAGCACACATCAACTGCTGGGTTTATCTCCTTGTACACATCAACAACTGGGTCTATATCCTAGCACACATCAAATACTGGGTTTATCTCCTTGTACACATCAACAACTGGGTCTATATCCTAGCACACATCAAATACTGGGTTTATCTCCTTGTACACATCAACAACTGGGTCTATACCTTATCACACATCAACTGCTGGGTCTATACTCTAGCACACATCAACTACTGGGTTTATCTCCTTGTACACATCAACAACTGGGTCTATATCCTAGCACACATCAACTACTGGATTTATCTCCTTGTACACATCAAGAACTGGGTCTATACATTATCACACATCAACAACTGGGTCTATACCTTAGTCACACATCAACAACTGGTTACTATACCTTATCACACATCAAACTGCTGGTCTATACTCCTAGCACGCATCAACTACTGGGTTTATCTCCTTGTACACATCAACAACTGGGTCTATACCTATATCACACATCAACTGCTGGGGATTACTCTAGCACACACTCAACTACATGGTTTATCTCCTTGTACACATCAACAACTGGGTCTAATCCTAGCACACATCAACTAGCTGGATTTATCTCCTTGTACACATCACAACTGGGTCTATATCCTAGCACACATCAACTACTGGGTTTATCAGTCCTTGTACACATCAACAACTGGGTCTATAATCCTAGCACACATCAACTGCTGGTTTATCTCCTTGTTACACATCAACAACTGGGTCTATATCCTAGCACACATCAACTACTGGGTTTATCTCCTTGTACACATCAACAACTGGGTCTATACCTTATCACACATCAACAACTGGGTCTATACACTAGCATGCATCAACTTCTGGGTTTATCTCCTTGCACACATCAACAACTGGGTCTATACCTTATCACACATCAACTACTGGGTTTATCTCCTTGTTCACACCAACAACTGTGTCCATACCCTATCACACATCAATTGCTGGATTTATCTCCTTGACACATCAACAACTGGGTCTATTCCCTATCACACATCAACTACTGGGTTTATCTCCTTGTACACATCAACAACTGGGTCTATACCCTATCACACATCAACTACTGGGTTTATCTCCTTGTACACATCAACAACGGGGTCTATACCTAGGACACATCAACTACGGGGTTTATCTCCTTGTACACATCAAAAACTGGGTCTATATCCTAGAAACAATCAACTACTGGGTTTATCTCTTGTAGACATCAACAACTGGGTCTATATCCTACCCAACATCAACTGCTGGGTTTATCTCCTTGTACACATCAACAACTGGGTTCTCTACATTATCACACTCAAATTCCTGGGTCTACGCGACACACATCAACTAGCTGGGTTGATTCTCCTTGTCACCATCAACAACTGGGTCTGATATCCTAGCACACATCAACTGATGGGTTTATCTCCGTGTACAATCAACAACTGTGTCTATACCCTAGCACACATCAAACTAGCGGGATTTATCTCCTTGTACCCATCCAACACTGGGTCGATACCTTATCACACATAACTTGCTGGAGGTTTATCTCCTTAGTACACATCAACAACTGGGTTACTTACCTATCACACATCAAATGCTGGAGTTATCTCCTTGTAGCACATCAACAATCTGGGTCTATACACTAAGCACATGCATCAACTGCTGGAATTATATCTCCTTGTAGCACATCAACAAACTAGGGTCTATACACTTAGCATGCATTAAAAATCAACTGCTGGGGTTTATCTCCTTGTACACATCACACTGGGGTCTATAGTCCTAGCACACATCACTACTGGATTTATCTCCTTGTACACATCAAACAACTGGGTCTATCACCCTATCACACATCAACTGCTGGGATTATCCTCCTTGTACACTATCAACAACTGGGTCTATACACTTAATCACACATCAACAACTGGGTCTATACCCTATCATCAGAAAGAACACATCAACTAGCTGGGTTTATCTCCTTGTACACATCAACAACTGGGTCTATACCTTAATCACACATCAACATCTGGGTCTATACCCTAATCACACATCAACTTCCTGGGTTTATCTCCTTGCACACATCAACACTGGGTCTATACCTTATCAACACATCGAACTACTAGGTTTATCTCCTTGTTCACATCAACAACTGTGTCCAGACCGCTATCACAACATCAACTGCTTGATTTATTCCTCCTTAGTACACCATATCGAACACCTGGGTCCTATTCCCTATCACACATTCACTACTATGGGTTTATCTCCTTGTAAAAAACATCAACAACTGGGTTCTATACACCCTACCACACATCAACTACTGGGTTTATTCTCCTTGTACACATCAACAACTGGGGTCATACCCTATCACACATCAACTACTGGTTTATCTCCTTGTACACATCAACAACTGGGTCTATACCTATCACACATCAACTGCTGGTTTATTCCTTGTACACATCAACACTGGGTCCTATACCCTATCACACATCAACTACTGGGTTTATCTCCTTGTACACATCAACAACTGGGTCTATCCCTATCACACATCACTGCTGGATTTATCTCCTTGTACACATCAACAACTGGGTCTATACCCTATTCACACATCAACTCCTGGGTTTATCTCCTTGTACACATCAACAACTATGTCCATATACCCTATCACACATCACTGCTGGGTTTATCTCCTTGTACCATCAAACAACTGGGTCATACCCTATCACACATCACTGCTGGGTTTATCTCTTTGTACACATCAACAACTTGGTCTATACCACTATCACACATCAACTGCTGGGTTTATCTCCTTGTCCACATCAACAACTGGGTTTATACCCTATCACACATCAACTGCTGGATTTATCTCCTTGTACACATCAACAACTGGGTCTATACCCTATCACACATCAACTGCTGGGTTTATCTCCTTGTACACATCAACAACTGGGTCTATACCTTATCACACATCAACAACTGGGTCTATACACTAGCATGCATCAACTTCTGGGTTTATCTCCTTGCACACATCAACAACTGGGTCTATACCTTATCACACATCAACTACTGGGCTTATCTCCTTGTTCACATCAACAACTGTGTCCATACCCTATCACACATCAACTGCTGGATTTATCTCCTTGTACACATCAACAACTGGGTCTATTCCCTATCACACATCAACTACTGGGTTTATCTCCTTGTACACATCACAACTGGGTCTATACCCTACCACCATCAACTACTGGGGTTTATCTCTTGTACACATCACAACTGGGTCCATACCTATCAACACTCAACTACTGGGTTTATCTCCTTGTACACATCAACAACTGGGTCTATACCCTATCACACATCAACTACTGGGTTTATCTCCTTGTACACATCAACAACTGGGTCTATACCATATCACACATCAACTACTGGGTTTATCTCCTTGTACACATCAACAACTGGGTCTATGCCCTATCACACATCAACTGCTGGATTTATCTCCTTGTACACATCAACAACTGGGTCTATACCCTATCACACATCAACTACTGGGTTTATCTCCTTGTACACATCAACAACTGGGTCCATACCCTATCACACATCAACTGCTGGATTTATCTCCTTGTACACATCAACAACTGGGTCTATACCCTATCACACATCAACTGCTGGGTTTATCTCCTTGTACACATCAACAACTGGGTCTATACCCTATCACACATCAACTGCTGGGTTTATCTCCTTGTACACACCAACAACTGGGTATATACCCTATCACACATCAACTGCTGGGTTTATCTCCTTGTACACATCAACAACTGGGTCTATACCCTATCACACATCAACTGCTGGATTTATCTCCTTGTACACATCAACAACTGGGTCTATACCCTATCACACATCAACTACTGGGTTTATCTCCTTGTACACATCAACAACTGGGTCCATACCCTATCACACATCAACTGCTGGGTTTATCTCCTTGTACACATCAACAACTGGGTCCATACCCTATCACACATCAACTGCTGGGTTTATCTCCTTGTACACATCAACAACTGGGTCTATACCCTATCACACATCAACTGCTGGGTTTATCTCCTTGTACACATCAACAACTGGGTATATACCCTATCACACATCAACTGCTGGGTTTATCTCCTTGTACACATCAACAACTGGGTCTATACCCTATCACGCATCAACATCTGGATTTATCTCCTTGTACACATCAACAACTGCGTCTATACCCTATCACGCATCAACTGCTGGATTTATCTCCTTGTACACATCAACAACTGGGTCTATACACTAGAATCATCAACTGCTGGGTTTATCTCCTTGTACACATCAACAACTGGGTCTATACACTAGCACGCATCAACTGCTGGATTTATCTCCTTGTACACATCAACAACTGGGTCTGTACCCTATCACACATCAACTGCTGGGTTTATCTCCTTGTACACATCAACAACTGGGTCTATACCTTATCACACATCAACAACTGGGTCTATACCTTATCACACATCAACAACTGGGTCTATACCTTATCACACATCAACAACTGGGTCTATACATTATCACACATCAATGCCAATGCCAATGCCAATTTTCCACCAAAAAAATTCCAAATTCGGCCTCGTCTAACCTGCTTCATCGCTGTGGTTATTGTTGAGAGCCGTAGTTGTGTGGACTGTTAGTCCTAATTCCTACTAGTTTTATTGGTTCCGCTCTGTTCGTCGGATAGATTTGTTTTGTGCTGGTCCTGGTTAAGACCGGTCCTTGGTTGGGCCTACTGGGCCCGCATTCTCTCGTTTTTTTGGCTTTTTTTCTCTGTTAGCACTGCTAACTGCTTGTAGTTTCTTGTGTTATTCTCATCGGGGCTAGTCCCGGTCATGTCCAGTCCTCATAAGGACTTGATGTAGGCAAGGGCGGAGCATTTAATTGCAAGTCTCAAGTTGTCCCCCCCCCCCCCCCCCCCCCCCCGGTCAGCGTTACAAACTCCTTTACGCTTGTGAGTTTTGGCGGTTTTCTTCATCGCGTGTGGGTGTGGCGTGGCAACAAGATGACCAGGTCTCCCTGTCTTCCCAGTTCAGGTGCTCTACCGGAAGAGCCAACCCACCTTACTGCCATTCATCCCGCCAGGTTTTTTTTTTTTTTTGTATATATTTTTATGAATTTTTTTTATTTTTTTATTTTATAAACAACATATATAAACATGTACAAATACAAACAAACACACATATACATATATACAGTGTAGGGAGGTTATACGGTCTTCCCTGTTCTGCATAGGAACTGTCTGACCAGTCGCTGTGTTTCCGGGTTGCTGTTTATTGCAGGCACTCTGTCATTGTCATTGGGTTCCCAGTTTTGACGAAGTGATCTCTCAGGTCCCTTCGCTCTCTATTGTACTTGTCGCAAGTAGTGTTCGATGGTGTTGTTTTCTCTGCATACTCTGCAGTTTGGGTTCTCTCTTGTGTCTTTCCAATTGCCTAATCTGATTCTCCACAGCTGTCTGTTTGCCGGTGCTTTCATGTTGGTCTTGACTTGTGGCTTGAATCTTGGTTCACCCAATACTTGGAAGGCATGACGCGGCCTTTATCGCTGTCTCGCCACTGTTGCCTCCATTCCTTGAGAATGTAGTTTTTGACTATATTCTTCCCTTCTACAACTGGGTCTATGCCTTATCACACATCAACAACTGGGTCTATACCTTATCACACATCAACAACTGGGTCTATACCTTATCACACATCAACAACTGGGTCTATACCCTATCACACATCAACTGCTGGATTTATCTCCTTGTACACATCAACAACTGGGTCTATACCCTATCACACATCAACTGCTGGATTTATCTCCTTGTACACATCAACAACTGGGTCTATACCCTATCACACATCAACTGCCGGGTTTATCTCCTTGTACACACTGTCATGGGGCGGGGTGTGCTGACCTCGCTGGCTTCGCTGCTATAATATACATATATATTCGGGGAGCGTGAATGACGATGACGCTCTTCTTGTTTTGAGTGGAAATTCTTCTTCGTTGGCTCGCTCAATGAACGACGATCAAGCCGCTTATGTTGCCCCATTGTGAATGTTCACAAGCAGTGCTGTGCTCTTCATCTGTGTCTAGGTGGATGATTATTGGATTAATGAACGACAGTCAACTTTACCAAACCCAAAAGTTGTTCCTCACGCCTTTTGACAGCAACTCTTGGCCAGACGACTCCACTCGATATACATAACAAGACGCAGGCCGACAAGGGACCAAACACGAACTTTATTTGCTGTGCTGCATTGACCACGGATAAAGTATGACACAGGCCAGCCGCTCCTCAGTCATACAGACCTGTTGATCTGACATCCACTCGGTCACCGAGTATCAGAATCTAACAAAGGGAACTTTATCCACTGAACTACCTAATGCCCATACTCCCGCTGCAGACACTACAATACTTCCATCCGTCACACTTGCAGCCGTCCCATATGAGTGTGGGTGTCTATTGTGTATGGCGTGGTCCTTTGACGGATGCCCCTGGCGGTTGGTTTCCAAGTTCTACCGCTTACTCTTCATTGGCTTTGAATCCGGCGCAGATAACCTTAATGTCCGCGCGCCGTTTTGATGTTCTCACTTAGTGTCATGTTGAAAGGCTAGTGATATCATGTCTATGTCTGGTGTTAACGGTCTTAACTGGAGAGTGTAGAATATTTGTGGCGTTGGTGTCGGTGTTCCGTGCTGAAGTGCTGTTGCGTCGTCTCCGTTGTCAAACGACGCAAATCCATGACGTGTTTCTATCGTGGTGCGTTTTATTGTTACTTTTGGTGCTTAATTCTATTCTTTTATTCCTATTATTAGTTTATGTGTGTGCAAACTAATTAACTCATTTCTGCCACATGACACACACCAATAACTGGGTCTATACCCTAGCACATATCAACAACTTGATCCGATCTCCTAGCACACACCAACAAGTTGATCCGATCTCCTAGCACACATCACCAACTTGATCCGATCTCCCAGCACACATCACCAACTTGATCCGATCTCCTAGCACATATCATCAACTTTTGAAGTAGAACTGCTGATCCAGACAATGATCAGCTCGCCAACACTTACTGCTGGCTTATGTTTTGCTTCTCTGTAGGCCCATCTTCCATGTGAAATTGCAAATGGCGTTTCAAAGACTTGATTGCAGCAAATCTAGATCGCAAGTGTACAGTTTTCCGTGAGCATGTATTTGTCTGTGCTCTGTTAGATTTTGGCTGTGAGAAAATGCCGATAACACCAGTGACACTGGTGAGGCTTTTCTCGCGTATGAATGAACTTTCTGGAAAGAATAGGCCTACCACGGACACAAAAAAAAAAAAAAATCAATGACCAAGTCCTACAAGAAACAGATGAAAACCGTAAACTGATTAGAGAAATTAGGCGTAGACAGTCACAATTTTTCGGACACGGTATGAAAAGAAATAAATTGGAGAACTTGGTGACAACTGACACGATTGAGGGGAAAAGAACACGGGGAAGACAGAGAAGTAAATACCTAAATGGCTTGGCCACATGGTATGGACGAGATAAAAACACAGAGCCGATCCACTCCACGATTCTTGTGATCGTGTGAGATGGCGAAACATGACACCTCCCCCCCCCCCCCCCCATCCACACACACCACACAGCACACAAACACTTATCGGCATGGCACAAGATGATGACGATGAACTTTCTGGTGACTTCTAAGTGCGCCAAAGCTAACAAAACCCGGGAAACAGACACGGCACGTGTACGACCTGTCTCCCGTGTGCCGTCTGCAGTCTACATGCCATTGACTGTACGCAGGAAAAGAGAGGTGACAAAATTGACACATGTACGACTTCTCTCCCGTATGTATCCTAGTGTTTGTTCAGAAAACTGGAAGTGGAAAACCAGGCAAAACATGAATTGTAGAGC
Organism: Cepaea nemoralis; assembly: GCA_014155875.1. Taxonomy (NCBI): domain Eukaryota; kingdom Metazoa; phylum Mollusca; class Gastropoda; order Stylommatophora; family Helicidae; genus Cepaea; species Cepaea nemoralis. Next base: position 11,660 of record JACEFZ010014803.1, read on the forward strand.
ATGCGTAGGGTTTCTCCTGACTGTGTCGTCGCCTGTGTGGGTTAGCGCACTAGACTAAGGAGATGTTGCCGGATAGAACTCACACGTGTAAGGCGTTTCCTCATTGTACACTCTGCTATGCGCTTTTATGCCGCTAGCTAAACTCAGACCACAGTCCTCGCACGTGTATGGCTTGGTTCTGTCGTGAACTCTCATGTGTGTTTTCACAGAATTCAAGCACCCAACTGTAGCCCCACCTAGTTAACACGTGTACTACTTCTGGCCAGTGTGTGTGTGTGTGTGTGTGTGTGTGTGTTTGTGTGTGTGTGTGTGTGTGTGAAACTGACGGTCAGTTATCATTTAGTCGAGTCAAGAATCGACATTACAGCACCCAGGACATCCCCATACGTGCCCCGACCTCAACTTCAACAGCCAGCAAAGAGTCACAACACTAATGGTACAGTTATAAGTGAAAGGGTTTGAACAGACACTTGTAAGGCCTCACTCCAGCCTGTATTCTCCTGTAATTCCCAGATATTTCAACATGTATGTACGTCTAGTATTACAAACTTGTAGTGTTCTCCCTGCTGAGTGTTTCACCTGGTCTGGAGTATGAGTGACAGTGGAATTGAACACAAATCTCATAGTTGTGGTATTTCACCAGGTGTGGAGTATGAGTAACATCGGATGTGAACACAAATCTCACAGTTGTGGTGTTTCACCTGGTCTGGAGTATGAGTGACAGCGAATGTGAACACAAATCTCATAGTTGTGGTAATTCACCAGATCTGGAATACGAGTGACATCGGATGTGAACACAAATCTCATAGTTGTGGTAATTCACCAGGTCTGAAATACGAGTGACATCGGATGTGAACACAAATCTCATAGTTGTGGTAATTCACCAGGTATGGAATACGAGTGACATCGAACAAGCATTTTTTGGGTATGCACTCCCTCGCCTTTGACTGTCTCGTCTACCTACAAGGCAGCAGGTATGCGTCTCTCTTCGTCTGTTTCCTATCCCTTGACGTGTCCGACATGGTAGACCCAGTCTACTACCAGTAGCTGCGCCACCGTCGGCATAGCTCTTGGGGTCATTGGAACAATCAAACCCGTCTACCTCGGTAAAGTGGAGACACCGCAGAGGTTTCAGAACAATTTGACCCAACTGAAATAATCAACAGCGAACAAAAGAGAACCAATAAGTGAACATAAACAAATCCTAAAAAGAAGGAGGCAGTACTTCGAACAGCTTCTCAACATCCCATCTGATGCCACAGGGATCCAATAAACAAACCGTAACAGATGCCACCGAAGAACTAGAACCAGACATACTGAAAGAAGAAATTAGAGAAGCCATCAGATTAGCCCCAATGAATAAATCGCTGGGACAGGAAGAAATACCAACTAAATAAAGCAGCAAGACACGTAGGAACAGCATGGCTACATAGACTGTTTAACCATGTGTGGGCAGAACAACATACACGGCGTGACTGGTGAAGCGCCATCATTATCCCAATCTGGAAAAAACAAAGGCAGTAAAAGAGATTGCATACAATACAGAGGCATTTCCTTTTTGAGTCATACTGGAAACATATTTGGCACAATTCTCGAGAAAGTACTACGACCTACAATAGACCACCCTATGAAGAACATATCTGAGAACTTAGCTATGGGGCGGTTGAAAAGAAACAGTTTTATCCACCAGACCAAACGACTCTGCAGAGAAATCGCTCTTGAACCCGGGACCTCTAGCACTTGAGGCGGACACCATACCTCGAGACCACACATCAAAGTTATAAGTTCAACAAAGCTTCAAGCTAATAGCAATATTTACTTTCATATTTAAAAATGGTTACGAATAAAAGTAAAATTTTATGATATTCACTTAACACTTTTGTATAGTAATGAAAGTTAGATTAATCAAAGTTACAGAATAATGACTGCCTAAAAGGGTCATATTTCTGATGGGAACGAACGAACGAAAGTCTTTATTTTCAAAGGGTTAAGAATTGGGCACGCAGGCCTGTCTGACATTCTGCCCTTCTTCTCTATTTTCTCTCATACATTCTTTCATTCAACATCACTTATGAAGCAAATCTTGACAACAAAAGAACAATAGCATTAAAACGCATGAAAAATAATCAGTAACAAATGACTCACTGAGGCAGTGTTTAACATGGGCTAAGGAGGGTGTAACGTGCCATACATATGGAATATGTTTTGGCTAGTTGTCGTTTGAGATAAGTTACCATTATTATTGTCTTTTTGTTTATGGAGGCATGTAGTCTGTACTGAGGTAGTGTTCAAACAGGTTTCGAATTGTATGTATAATGATTGGTGGTGTCTTTGATTTCTTGAGGAAGATTGTTCCACACT
>JACEFZ010014804.1:0-16946 GCA_014155875.1 Cepaea nemoralis
AAAAGGTTTAACCTTTGGGGGCAACTCCAGTCATTAGATTTAAAACCGTACCGATTCCTACACCAGCAGTCAAAGAGCCTGTTCCTCTGTACGCCACTAACAATTGTATTTACCAATTCACATGTAGATGCCAGGCCGTTTACATTGGTAGAACAGAGAGACAACTTAACAAACGGGTGTCAGAACACATACCTCAATGGGTCAACAAGATACAACACACAGGAGATGCTAGCATCGTGGGGTCAACACACCGGAAGCTCCCGGCGCCTTCAATCGGTAGGCACATTGTCGACAGTGGCCATATGGTGGAAGAAACACTGCATTTCGCGTGTTGTTTAACACACAAAATACTCGCTTGTTAAAATTTGCAGAAGCAATTATGATCTATCAACGCAAGCCAGAATTGTGCAAACAGAAAGACATGTTAGTCAGCTTAAAATTACCGTGGTAGATAAGTGACATTACTGTGCGAATATGTGTATATTTCGACTTGAAGGATTTATCTAGTTAATTCACGTAAGTTGTGTGATTTCTGCAGTATGTACCTGACGAGATGCAGCGAAATATGCCAGGCAATAAATCGTGCAATCTATTGTTTGTGTCTTCGTTATTCAAATTCACTACGGGAAAACATTGTTTTGAATACATAATATCGACGAAAATCCTAACAACGAGGATACGCTGTGGAACCAGAGAAACAACCGGTCGTGTTTTCGATTTCTGGGACGAATTTGTGTAGAAATTAGCTGTTCAGATGCAATGATACATTGATCTTCGAATGAATAATAGGAGGAGGCATTTGTGGATAAGAAGTCTTGGATAGAAGAACCGGGCAACGAAAAACTAGACGAATCTCTAAGGAACAGGACGACGAGGATCTAGAAGAACTCTGGAATGGAATAAGCCAAGCGGCAAAAGTTAATGAGGCAGATTTAGTTAGGATGATGATTCGTTGTTGTATCAAATAGATGCTATCCCTGCGTCAAGGGAACTCTATGTTGCCATTTGAATTGTACCTGATAATCGTCTGATGCTGATTAAAGGTATGGAACTGTTTGTCAAGCTATGTGCTTTTATTCCCTTTCACAAAGGTATAAGAGGAAACTTGCCAGTGTTCTGAGTAAACGAGTACTGCTTATTCGTAGATTTTCTCAACACAGTTTTATGGCACAATAGAACTGGATTTACGATAAGACAACATGGGGTCTCTTCTCAGGCCAAATGATTTATTATCAACAATGTTCTCGCAACTAAATACGAATCATTAAGAAGTATCAGTTTGCGCAGCAAAAAGAACCCTGCCACAAGTGTGCACAGAACGGAAGCTACACATTTTGAAAATAAATTGCACGCCAGAATCGAGTGAAACACACGGTGAATACGTTGGAGAAACGATAACGTTCCAGCAAGAATTTTGTGGAAAACATCATGTAATCTTCAGATGATTTATAGATGTGTGTTTTGCCTACAGAAGGTAAGAGGAATATTAGAATATCCCGTATTCTGGTGCTATCTGACACATTGACATGAGAATTAATATAACAACTAGATAGCCACCAACCACAATACTTTAGCGACATTATACGCATCAAGAATATAACTGCACATATATACATGCACCAGTTCGAACATACTGTCTTAAAACCCATTGAGATGATGCTGAACATTTTAGAGAATCGATAGCTGCTCAGTGTGGAATGTCCGACACAAATATTTACGACAGAATGTACAAGAAACAACGAGACGTCCTGACATGAATCATATTAACCAGTAGACACCAAAGTCGACGCATTTCGTGTGTTGGCTACTAAAGTAGGAGGCTTTGTCGTCCACTTGAACATTTCCACTGCTCTGTCATTGTCAAGGCACAGTGGTCAGACATTTGTAAGCAGTATCAGTGGAGTACGATGCTCAATGATCGTTGTCGGAGGAGCTAGTACGTGAAGAGTTATCTGTTACCAGGGGATTTGTCTGGCAGCGTCGATATACAGTAGTACGACGCTGAACTTCGACGTATCCGAGAAAGAAGATAGTTACTGCCAAGGGATACCAAACGACAACACACTCTAGATTGTCACATCATACGCTACCGGACGTAGACGAGACACATCTCACAACAGCGAGCAACATACTGTGGCAACGCAAAGGTCTACGATTATTATACACCGCCATCAATCAAGTCTACTACATAAATTGATGACAGGCGCTAGGCCTAGGGTATCAATTATAAAATAATTACGTTAACGTTACAACACAGACAGGAACAACACCCAATCACTGATCCAGTCTACAATAATACAGTCATCGTAGTATCGAAGAAACGGACACCACCTGTTTAATCGTCTAATCCAATGATAGAACACGCCAACAACACTTATAAGGCCAGTGCATTTTTCCTATTTGTTGATTGTTGCGTTCATCCTTTTTAATTAGGTGCAGTCATATTAACTAGTTAGCGATAACTAAGTTCGCAATAAATTAATAAGCGGGTGGTTGGAGGGCCCTTCATAAGCATAGTCAAGGTCACTTACGTACTTAAGAAGGCGGTCAGTACTTACAGTCGTCAGGTCGATACAAAGTGATTTGTACCGATCTCACGGGTGGCAGTACTTAATCGTTGTTTGTTGTAATTGTGCAGTAGTAAGTTAGGGTTATTTGCAGTTGTGAATGAAGAAATCTTTAAGCAGTGTTATTGACTTTTATAAATATAAATATGTGTTTACGGCACACGTCACTCGTTACCTATCGGTGTTAACTGTCTAGTGTTATATATTCTTTATACTAAATATATTTTAAATACTATTTTCTGTTATTTACATAGAATAACAGTTAGGATAATTTTATCGCAATAAGTTGCTGAATTTCTTAATTGTTCAATTTTATATTGTTGTTGAGTTACAGTTGACATTTTTCTTCAACATTTCTTATATTGTCTACTCAGATTTGAACATACTTGCATATCGTCGAGTCCTTTTTTTGTGTTGCATTTTTCTACAATTTTTTCAGCTAGAATAGTGATAACTAAAGTAGGACAACATGCCGACACTTCAAGATTTTATGGACATCGGTAAAAATTCGGGTTTGACTGGTGCAGACCTGAGGAATTGGGCGAAACAAGAATTGAAAGATTTTCAGGCACAGCAACGCGAGGAAAGAGCTGAGAAGTTAGCAGCAGAGAAAGAAGCGAAAGAACTTCAAGCGGCACGTGAACGTGAAGAAAGACAAGAGAGATTGGCTCATGTGAGGGAATTGAAGGAAAAGGAAATGGCAATTAAGCAAAATGAGTTGGCTTTGGAACGTGAGAATATGGCGGCTAAAGAAAAGGAATTAGCTTTGGAACGTGAGAGGATAGCAGCTGATAAAGAGATGAAGGAAAAACAATTAGCAGCAGAAACATAAATGAAACAAAAACAAATAGCAGCAGAAACAGAAAATAAACAAAAGCAAATAGCCGCAGAAACAGAAATGAAGGAAAATCAAATAGCCGCAGAGGCAGAAATAAAGGAAAAACAACTGGCATTTGAAAAAGAAAAACTTGCAACAGAAACACTCTGGAAGGACAACGAGGTTGAAGGGAATTTAAAAGTCAAGGCAATGGAAATGGATCGTGAAGCTGAGATTGAACGAGAAAAAATAGAAGCAAAACAGAATGATTCTGTGAAGAAGTACCAAGATCTACTTCGTAATTTCCAACAAGGTGATTTCGTAAGTTCATGGATTACTAATTTCGAAGTGTTAGTTAAATTTTATAAGATTCCTGAACAAGACATACCGATTCTATTTCATCGACACCTCGCACTCGAACCTTTAAAGGTAATTGAATTAATACCTGAGAATTTATGTACAAACTACAAATATATGCGAGATCGTGTTCTTGCACATTTTAGTTTGGACGAATCGGGTTTGCGTACACAATTCAAAACACTTACTCCCAAGTCTAACCAAACTTTCCTTGACTTTGTTTCTGAAACATCGTCATGCTTTGACAAATGGCTGAAGGCAGTTGATATTGGATCTGATTTTGATAAAATTCGAGATCTAATAATAAGAGACAGACTTCCGTTGGCAGTACCAGAAGCTATGTCTGTTTTTCTGGTTGAAAATAAGTGTAAATCACTTAGTGAGATGGAATCAAAAGGGGAATCATTTTTTTAATGCACATCGTGACATATTTGCCAATTGTGCACAACCCGAGCTTGTCATAGGAGCGAGCGCCAGATTTCAGAAAGGCAATGGTAAGTTTAAGAAATTTAATAATAGGAATAGAAGTGGTCCATATCAATACTCCAATAAAGAGGGAGACAGACTTAGAAAAAGGTCACTTCACACAGTGTCAGTACTGCAAACTTTCTCATGGATCGCTTGAAATGTTTGATAAACATCCAGGATATCCAGCTTACTTGAGTGACATCACATCCAAGAAAAGAAGTAAGTATGACTCCTACAAGAGGAGTATTAAATGTTTTTCTTGTAGGGCGTATGGGCATACCAGTAGGTTATGTCCCATGAAAAATACTTCGAAGGAGGCAAGTACTGCGTATGTGTTTTATAGTAGTAGCGATTCCGATGATCTAGAGGACACACACGCAGCTATTATAAAGTCATACAACAACAGAACAGGTAAGGAAGGTCAGGATGATGATGATCATCTCACATCAGGTCCACAAGAAGACATATACATGAAGCTAATGCAGCAAGCGGTCATAAAAGTACTCTTATATTCCACGAAGCGTGGGTTAATGGTTCACAAACAACCCTGTTTTAGAGACACAGGATCTGATATTACAGGAGTTAGTCACAAACTGAGTGAACAAAAATGACTTTACTCATGATAACATTTGTTGCAGAACATTTGGGGGTACAATAGAAACGTACAAGACCGCATGGGTCAGCATAAAATACCCATATTATGAAGGTAGAGTATGTGCAGCAGTACTACCAAACCCATGAGCTGGGTTGATAATTGGTAACATTCCTAAAGTCAAAGATACGTTCAAACTATAGAACACAAACCTGATGTGGCACTCACAAGAACCCAAGTCCACGTATCACAAGAAGAAGAAAATACACAATTGTTACAAGTTACGCCGACTGTTAACAAGAACGGCATAGCACACAAAAAGAGAACAAAAGCTAAAGGCACTCATTACAGACTATATATACAGTTCATGGTGCAATGGCTATGGATAATGCACATCGTGACATATTTGCCAATTAGAAAAAAAAATTAAAAAAGAAATAGGTGTTAACTTTCCTCTGGAGTGAACTAGACAGGCCGAGAGAGGGATCGGGCTGCATGGGCAACACATGGTTTCTTTATTTTAGCCCAGGCTTTGTGCTATGGAGAGGCAATAACTCCATCCCTGGTCTTAACCGGTCTCGGAATCAAAGCGAGAGGCAACTGTTACAGGTTATAAGTCCTTGTCAGTTGGCATAGACATAGGGTGCCACGCGTTGCCTCTGACGGTGGGAGACACCTACAGGTGTCACTGATCAGCTACCGCCCGCCTCAAGCTGGGCAGCCCCCAGCCAATTGGGTGCTGATCCGCCACAGCCTGCCTGCTTTAATGGGTGCTTGGGGCTAGGACAAAATCTGAAACGCAGGCTGTAAAACCAATGCACCAGGTACTAATAAAAGGAATAGAAACCTCAAGCTACGGCTTGCAACCTGGAACATGAGAACCATGTGTCCAGGATTTTCCACTGACTTGACAAATATTGACGATGTGAGAAAAACGGCTGTGATTGATGCTGAACTCAATCGTCTTAACATTGATATTGATGGCCTGCAGGAGACTCGCCTCGCTGAGGAAGGGTCACTCAGGGAAAATAATTACACCTTTTTTTGGAAGGGAAGAGGGCAGACAGAAAAAAGGCAACATGGTGTGGGCTTTGCAGTGAAGAATTCGCTACTGGGAATGATTGATATCCCAGCTGGAGGTAATGAAAGATCATTATCACTGCGCTTGGCAACCTCTTGTGGATTTGTCACCATTCTCACTGCATATGCACCGACACTCGCGTCCTCTGATGATGTGAAGGATACGTTCTATGAGCAGCTAGACTCTGCGATCAAGGCAGTTCCAAAATCCGACTACATTTATATGCTCGGTGATTTCAATGCTCGTGTGGGCAAGGACTCGAGTTCATGGCCAGTGTGCCTGGGAAAATACAACATCGGTCGCATAAATGATAATGGGCAAAGGCTGCTGGAGCATTGCACTAGAAATGACCTATGTATTACAAACTCCTTTTTTAAAACAAAAGAGATGCATAAGGTCCCATGGAAACATCCAAGATCCAGCCATTGGCATCAGCTGGACTTCATTATCACACGGAGACAACATCTGAACCATACATAATTAACTCGAAGTTACCACAGTGCTGACTGTGATACAGATCATTCTTTGGTTGTTGCAAGGGTTAGACTGAGACCAAAGAGAATCTACACAGCTAAGCACAAGTCTAGCCCCAGGATTAATATTATTAACACTCACGATCCTGGAAAGTGCTTTGAATTTCAACAGCAACTTGAAGACGCTTTCAATGATACATCAGAAAATTGTATAGTAAATGATAAATGGAGTAAACTTAAGGAAACTATTTATAAAACAGCGGTAGGGGTTTACGGCACTGTGGATCATAAGAGGCAGGACTGGTTTGCGGCAAACAGCCAGATACTGCAGCCCTTGATTGATAAAAAGAAGATAGCTCTCTTAAGAAACAAGGAAAGACCAATGCGTAACACTCTGAGTGAGCTGAAGCAAGCGAGGAAGGATGCACCAGACAGTGTGCGAATGACTATTGGATAGAGTTATGTGAGTCCATTCAAATCGCAAGTGATAAGGGAAACATCAGAAGCATGTATGAAGGGATAAAGAAAGCCTGTGGTCCAATGATCAAAAGAAGTGCACCGCTGAAAACCTTGACTGGAGAAATCATCACTGATAAGAAACAGCAGATGGATAGATGGGTCCGAGCACTATTTAGAGCTTTATTCAAGTGAGACCAAACTAGCGGATGATGCCCTCAACGCCATAGAGGCCCTGCCAACTCTTGACCACCTGGACACACTTCCAACTATAACAGAAGTTAAGTGTGCTGTAAATGAGCTTGCATCTGGCAAGGCTCCAGGTAAGGATGGGATTCCAATAGAGGTGATCAGGAGTGGGAAAGACACACTCGCTCTACAGATCCACCAGCTAATAGAGCTATGCTGGCGAGAAGGACAAGTCCCACAAGATTTCAAAGATTCAAACATCATAACGCTGTACAAGAACAAGGTAGATCGGAGCGACTGTAACAAATATAGGGGTATCTCACTTCTGTGTATTGTTGGGAAAGTATTTGCCAGAATTGTCCTGCGCAGACTTCAAGTCCTGGGAGATCAAGTCTACCCCGAATCACAGTGCGGCTTCCGTCAGAACCGGTCTACCATTGATATGATATTCTCATTGCGACAGATGCAAGAAAAATGCCGGGAACAAAATCAACCACTGTTTATTGCCTTCATCGACCTCACAAAGGCATTCGATTTGGTCAGTCGTGAGGGTCTGTTCAAAGCACTAAAGAAGATTGGCTGCCCATCAAATCTTCTGTCCATTGTGGAATCGTTCCACACAGACATGAAGGGTATAATCAAGTTTGATGGCTCAACTTCAGAAGAGTTTGAAATCAAGAGTGGAGTTAAGCAAGGTTGTGTACTATCCCCCACCCTCTTTGGGATATAATTTTCACTTCTACTGAAATATGCCTTTCGTGATCAGGATGACGGTATATACATTCACTCACGCTCAGATGGTGGCCTCTATAATGCTCAGAGATTGAAGGCCAAGACCAAAATTAGCAGGGTACTAATCAGAGAGGGTCCTTTTGCGGATGATGCTGCGATTACGACCCACGCGGAGGAAGAATTACAACATCTACTATCTGCATTATCCAATGCTTGTTCTGAATTTGGTTTAACAATTAACAAAAAGAAGACACAGATTATGTCACAAGGTGCACATGGTGTACCATCAATCTTTATTGACGACGCCGAACTGGAGATAGTAGACCATGTTACATATCTAGGATCAGAGGTAAATAGCAAATTATCCTTCGATCAGGAAATCAACATCAGGATTGGCAAGGCAGCAACAACAATGAACATGTTAGCAAAAAGAGTCTGGGAGAACAGGAAGCTTACTGCCAAAACAAAAGTCCTCGTCTACCAAGCCTGTGTCCTTAGTACTCTTCTATATGGCAGTGAAACCTGGACAACTTACTCACGCCAAGAGAAACGTTTAAACAGCTTTCATATGCGGTGTCTGCGAAGAATACTTGGTATTAAGTGGCAAGACAAAATCACAAATACTGAAATATTGGAAAGATCAGGTTGTGTGACGGTGTATTCCATGCTCAGTATTCGTAGACTTAGATGGATATGACACTTTAGGAGGATGGATGATGGTAGAATACCAAAGGACATCTTTTTTGGTGAATTACAGACGGGTAGGAGATCTCAGGGTCGGCCTCTACTACGATACAAAGATGTGTGTAAGCGGGATATGATTGATACAGGCATTGATAATGCACAATGGGAGCACGTCGCCGCTGAACGTGTTGCATGGAAGGCAACTATCAGAAATGGAATAAAGACAAAGGAGAAAATGATAGCAGATAAAGCACACACAGAGCGTGAGAGACGTAAGATGGTGCAAAATGGTGGAAATGACCATGTTTTCACATGCACCTACTGTGGGCAAACATTTGCAGCAAGAATTGGCCTTACCAGCCACACTCGCCACCGCCATGGATCGTAGTTATTAAGCCTTTTTGAAGCACAATGTACCAAACTATCGTCTGTCAAGACGGAAAGGTGCCAATGGCTATGGATAGTAATAGCCAAATAGTATTCTTAAGTAAGGCATACTTTCACTCTTTGAGAATAATTGCGGACATTGTCAACGGTTACACACAAACAATTAATATGATGTTACAGGTCTCAATGGTCTTATTGTACCTAGTATACTTGATGGTTCTCAACGTCAGACAGTTCAGTCTTACAGTATATAAATCTGTAACAAACTTCACTGACACAAATAATAATAACACAGTGTCAGATAAAAGACACCACCAATTCTAAACAAAGAAAGAGAGAAAGAAATAGAATAAAAGGAAGAATGAAAGAAAAAAATAAAGAAAAATAAAATGGGATGAATGTGAATGTTAGATTCATATCAACACATAGCACACTACAGACACATTAAGGTCTTACAAAATAAGGTGTTCCTATTGTCACTGAGACGAAGCTTTTCAGAATGGTTCTCACTATCTCATATGTCTACAATGTATCTTAGAAAATAGTTCGGTTCTCTATTCTTTGGACAATTGTTGTTAATTATATCTATATTAGAGAACATTAATAATTTCTATAAATATTATTTCATTTAAATATTTATTCTTGTTGAATCAGAATAGTATATTATATTTCTGATTTATTTTCTTAGAAATCTTGAATCTTTGAGATTTATGATTATTCACAAGACTATATTTATTATCTGCGAGATTCTAGTCAATTATATTCTGAAAGATCTTCTTAGTCGATTATAAATAGATAGGTCTGCTTCACAGTTATTCACTTTTGTTCTTATTTTTATCTGTGATGTTCATAGAATGTTAGAAAATTTAAAATATATATTACAGATTGCACCTGATTAAATAGTAATGTACATAACAACCAACAAGTAAAATAGGATTAATTTTTATGTAGAGTAGTCAGATATATACATTGGTGGAATTTTCATTTTTACCAGAGACATCAGGAAACGATGAAGTGACTTGTCTGGTGACATATTGAAACTACTAATTCTCGCATGCATACGTTGAATGCGGAAATAATGGAACTTTCACTATCGTCAAAGATTGAGATGACTGAACTTTTGGTTTCTTGCGATATTCCTAAGGAATTCGGATTTACAAACTAAGTATTTGTGTAATTGTGTTAATGACACTGAGTGCATAGTATACTAGCAGTAACTTCATAGAGTTAGTATATGAACATTGTGATTATATTATGTGAAAATGTGTATATATGATAATTAATTAGTATGATAAGTAATTAGTACAATGATCAACTTTATTATATTAGTTAGCTATGGTATTAGAATAGTTAGTTCGTTAATTAACGGTTATAATTTGAATTTGAATTTGATATTTATAAATTAGTTCTAAGATATCCACACTAAAGGAGCCACTACATTGAATTACACTCGATGGTAATAGACAATATCTCGAAAGCTAGCACAGAAAGCAGTAATGGCGTCTATCACCTCACCTACGGATATTTAATAAAGGAACACCCAATACATGAATCAGCGACAAAATTGAGCATCAACTGAGACGGTCTGCTTGGTACCTATTACTAACCCTCGTCCACAACTCCAGGTTTTGACCTAGAGTGAGTACACTTGTTCATTTGGACAAGTTAGGGACTAATGGTATCATTAGTTAGACCGGCCCTCACATAGGCCGGCCACATGACGTTCACCGTGGGTGTGAACTGGAGGGCATGCCCGTCATCAATTTTTTTTTGGCGGGGGGGGGGGGGGTTAGTTAATAAGGGCCATAAGGTCGTACTCACTATACATGACTCATAAAGTCAGCAATGCTAATGTGCATGATGAGTTAAGATGTATATATATATATATATATATATATATATATATATATATATATATATATATATATATATATATATATGTATGTATAAATGATTAGAAATCATTTAAGGTGGGAGGGGGAATAATGCCACATAGCGATTGCGAAAATATAGGATACAGAGACAGGATAAAGGGGATTTCTCCTAAGGATGCACCAAAGTGGATAGTGCGGCAAAAGCCAGGGAGACGAGATACGTAATACCGACGAAAATCCTAACAACGAGGATACGCTGTGGAACCAGAGAAACAACCGGTCGTGTTTTCGATTTCTGGGACGAATTTGTGTAGAAATTAGCTGTTCAGATGCAATGATACATTGATCTTCGAATGAATAATAGGAGGAGGCATTTGTGGATAAGAAGTCTTGGATAGAAGAACCGGGCAACGAAACACTAGACGAATCTTTAAGGAACAGGACGATGAGGATCTAGAAGAACTCTGGAATGGAATAAGCCAAGCGGCAAAAGTTAATGAGGCAGATTAGTTAGGATGATGATTCGTGGTTGTATCAAATAGATGGCCTTAACCCCAAAAAAATTTTTTTTCCCCCCCGGGGGGAAAAAAAACCTTTTCCCTTTTTTATTTTTTAAAAAATTTTTAATTTGGTTTTGACCGAGTGGTAATTTTTTTTTGGGAAAAAAACATTTTAAAATTTTTAAAAAAAAATTTTGTTGGGGGAAAAAAACAAAATTTTTTTTTTTTTTTGGGGGGGGGGGGTTTTTTTTGGGAAAAATTTTTTTAAATTTTAATTTAAAATTTTTTAAAAAAAAATTAAAAAAGGGGTTTTTAAAAAATTTTAAAAATTTTTTAAAAAAAAATTTTTTTTTAAAAAAAAAAATTTTTTAAAAATTTTCCCTTTTTTTAAAAAAAAAAAAAAAAAGGAAAAAAAAGGATAAAGGGGAAGGTTTGGGGGGCCCCCTTTTTAAACCCCCCTTTGGGGAAAAAGGGAGGAAATTTTAAAAAAAAAAAAAAGGGGTTTTTTTTAAAAAAAGGGGTTTTTTCCCGGGGGTTTTTGAAAATTTTAAAATTTTTTTTTGGGGGGGGGGGGGGGAAAAAAAAAAAACCCCCAAAAAAACCCCAAAAAAGGTTTTGGGAAAAAATTTAAAAATTTTAAAAAAAAAAAAAAAAAAATTAAAAGGAAAATTTTTTGGGGGGGGGGGAAAAAAAAAGGAAAAAAAAGGAAAGGGAAAAATTTGGGGTTTTTTAAAAAAAAAGGGGAAAAAAAGGGGGGGCTTTTTTTTTTAAAAAATAAGGGGGCCCAAAAAAATTTTTTTTAAAAAAATTTTTTTAAAAAAAAATGGAAAAAAGGGGGGGAAAAGGAAAAAAATCCCTTTTAAAAAAACCCCCCCAAAAAAAACCCAAAAAATTTTCCCCAAAACCCCAAAAATTTTAAAAAAAAGGGGGCCAAAAAAAAGGGGTTTGGGGGGGGAAAAAAAAAAATAAAAAAAAACCCCCCCCGGGGTTTAAAAAAAAAAAAACAAAATTTTTTTTTTTAAAAAAAACCAAAAAAAATTTTTTTCCCAAAAAGGGGGGAATTTTTTGGGTTTGGGGAAAGGGCCCCCCCCTTTTTTTAAACCCCTTTTTTTAAAAAAAAAAATTTTTTTTTGGCCGGAAGGGTTTTCCCTTTTTTTTTTTAAAAAAAGGGGGGGAAAAAAAATTTTAAAAATTTTTTTGGGGGGTTTTCCCCAAAAAAAGTTTCCCTTTTTTTACCAAAAAAAATTTCCCTTTAAAAAAATTTGGAAAAAAAATTTTTCAAAAAAATTTTTTTAAAAAAACCCCCCAAAAAAAACCCCCTTTAGGGGAAACCAAAAAGGGGGGGTTTTGGGGGGGGGGGGGGGGGGGAAAATTTTTAAAAAAAAATGGAAAAAAGGGGGAAAAAAAAAAAGGGGGCCCCCCTTTTTTTTTAAAAAAGGGGGGGAAAAAAACAAGGGGGAAAAAAAAACGGAAACCCCCAAAAATTTAAAAAAATAAAAATTTTTAAAAAAAAATAATTAAAAAAAAAATTTTCAATTAAACCCAAAAATTTTTAAAGAAAAATTTAAAAAAAATGAAAAAATTTCCCCAAAAAAGGAAAAAACCCAAAAAAAATTTTAAAAATTTTTTTTTTTAAAAAATTTTTAAAAAGGGGGGTTTAAAAAAAAAACCTCTTCCCAAAAAATGAAAATTTTAACTAAAAACACAAATTGCATTGTTGTCGGAGATTTTAATAGCCGTTCAAAAAGATGGGGATACCCGATACTGACAAAAGAGGGATGAAGTGGAGGACTGGGAAATAGACTAAAATCCCCATCTACTCAACAAAGCGGATGACACACCGAGCTTTTATCCAGAAGATGGATTACCACTTCTACTCCAGACTTAGCTTTCTGCACAGGAGACATCCTCCACAAAATGATCGCCATTTTGTTTGGGCCCAAAATTAGCAGGTAGTGACCACGACCAATCAAGCTTGTAATAAATATGGAGTATTTTCCACAGGAGCAAAAGCCTTTCCCCCTTTTTGGGAATTACAAACGAGCAGATTGGGACAGTTTTGCCATACTAACAGACAAATATTGTAAAAACATAAATACACGATATGGAAACATGAAGCAAATGGGGGGAAAGTCAAAACAGAGCAATAATACAGGCGGCCACTGGGGTCATTCCAAGAGGAGCGGGGAAAAAAATTACAAACCATACTGGACTGAAGAACTAAAAATTTTTTAAAGGACAAATTTAAAGGGATGCTAGGAAGACCGCAGAGAGAGAACAAACAACTGAAGCGAACATCTCTCTAAAAGCCATCTCAGCAAAATATAAAAGAACAGTAAATAAAACAACAAGAGTTGTTGGAGGAAAAAAAAACGGGAAAACCTGTTTTTTGACAGGGATGGAAACAAACTATGGAAACTAGTAAAAGCCATGAACAATGAAGGACCTAGAAACAAACAAATAACAATTAAAAAAGGGAAATGCCTTGCTTACAAAAAAAAGGGCTGCAAATGAAATAAGGGAAACATTTATGCCAGTCCCAAACCACATTGATATTACGGGCCAAAAAAGAAAAAAGCAATCAAAGATAAACAGATACATCATAGATATACAGAGACAGCAGCGAATATTGAGGGAAAAATCTAACAATGGAAGAAATGGAAAAAGGCAATGAATACCCTAAAAAAGAAGACATCACCAGGAAAGGGTGGAACACAAATGAAATGCTAATAGGAATAGGCACAAGGCAAAAAAGAAACTACTAGCAGTCCTAAATTACAGCTGGAAGAGGGGAATAGTCCCCAGGCTGGAAGGAAGCTATACAAATACCAGCCCCCCAAAAAAAGGGAAAAAAGCCCTGGAAAAACCCAAAAAGGGCTATCGACCTATCAGTCTTTTTAGCTGGTAGGAAAATTAAGGGAAAACGCATTATCAATGGCAGGCTAACATGGCATCTGGAAAAAAACCCAAAACCTTTTAAAACCCCTCCCCAAGCAGGATTCAGAAAGTACAGATCCACTGAAGATCAAATAACCTATAAAAGCTCAGGAAATAGAGGATGTTTTCCAAGGGAAAAAGCACACACTAGGGGTTTCGGGAAAGTTTTAGAAAAAGCTTTTGAAAAAGTAGGGAAGGAAGGACTGAAAGAAAAAACTCAAAAAATGATTTTTGGGGGGAAAAATGTACAAATGGATCACCCACTCCCTTGAAAACAGAACTGCCAGGACAAAATTAAAAAGGAAAAACCCAGCAAAATGAGCTTTTGGGAGCAAGGTGCCCCCCAAGGAGGAGTTCTTTCACCAACATTATTCCTAGCATAAAAAAAACCCGACATCACGGAAAATTTTCCACCCAGAGACACACATAAACCCTTTTGCAGAGACCTACCCATATGGCCCTCTGAAGAATATATTAGTACAGCAAAACAGCAAATACAGCAAGCCCTATTAGCGCTAGAGGACTGGTAAAAAATCATGGCTAGTGAAGATAAGTGAGGAGAAAAAAAACAGCACAGTTTCTCCCTCTAAACTAAAACTCAGCAACCTAAGCTGGTTTTGAATGGAAAAAATTGCGCCATGAAGAAAATCCAAACTATCTAGGAGTCCCCTTTGATCGTCGCCTGAGGGGGGAAGACACAGGTTGAGAAAAATCGAAAAAGAGCAAGGCAAAGAATGGCAATCTTTGAAAAAGCTTGCTGGTACAACGTGGGGAGCAGATGAGAAAGTTCTCAAGAAGTTATATACCGGGGCGGGTGAGGCCAGACTGGAATATGGCATTGCAGCTGGGCAAAAAGCAGCTAAGTCAAACTTTAACAAAAAAAGTAGAGTCCAAAACCAAGGAATGCGAACATAATGGAAAGCCTGAAGACAAGCCTATTAATGAATAGAAAAGATAAAAAGTTTCAAACCCAAGCAGGATAGAAGAGATAGCAGGCCCAGCAACAAGCGAAAAATTTAGAAGATTGACAGACCACCCTATGTATAAAAGGTTTAGTGGTTTGGAAAGGGGAAAACTGAAGCGTAGCAACTTGTAGAAACTGCCCAAAAAGAAAATTAGGGCAGATTCCCCTATTAACATATCAAAAAGTCAAACCCATTTTCAATGCAGACAAGTTCCCCGCTTGGAGACAGCAGCAATGCCTGAGATATAGAAAAAATTCCCGGTATTGAGAAAAAGAAAACTCAGCATGAAACCGAAAGAAGAGAAAAACCCTTTAAAATACATAAAAGAACATTTCCCAAGCAGAATTGGACCCATGCATATACAGAGGATCAGCCAAAAATTCAGTAGAGAATGGAGGAGGAGGAATTCTCCTAAATTTTAAAAAAAGGAGTGAAAAAAAACATTCAATGGCAACTGGAAAAATTTTCAAGTAACTTCAAAGCGGAGGTAGAGGGCTCTAAAAAATGCAGCAGAAATGCTTTTGTGGAGGAAAATAAAGAACGCAAAAAAGCTATTTTTACAGATGCAAAGTCAGGTCTCAATACTGAAGAGCAAAAACAGCACAAAAATAGCTGCCCTAAGAGCAGCACCCATGGTCTATGCCAGAAACCCAAAAAAGTTGTAATACAGTGGTTTCCCATCACATTGCAGTTACCTGGAAATGAAGGGGGCTGACAGACGGGCCCAAAAGAGGGCGGACGACTACCACAGCCTGAAAAGGGACTTTAAACCTATAATGAGGCAAAGAGGTTGAAAAAAAGACTTATAAAACCCAAAATGGGAATCAGAGCACCCAGGCCACCAGAAGGATGATGCATATTACAAACTCGACCGAAGAGAACAAGTAGCAATCTTCAGACTCCGCACAGGACAAACAGGCTGGAAAAACCACTTGTTCAATAAACTAAAGATAGGAGAAACCGATGAATGTAATTGTAGAACTGGGGAAAAAAGACAGCAAAACATTTTTGCAGGATTGCCCAAATATGCAGAACAAAAAAGATATTTGGCCCACACCTGCTTTTGAGGACAAGCTCTATGGAGATTCAACAAGCTCAAGTTGACCGCAGCCTTTCTTTAACTAAATTTGGGTTTACATTTAAAAGGGGCATGAAGACCCAAAAGGCAAAGAAATGGAATATTTCGGGTAGCAAATCCATTATTTGGGAAAATCCAATGAAAGCTCGCTGTGTGGGCTTCATAAAGGTGGAAAAGTGTCCTAGTGGCACGAAATGGAATATTGCTTGGATAGCAAATCCATTACATGGAAAGTCCGAATCGAAAGCTCACTGTGTGGATGTCATCTGCAGACTGCATACTTCTGGTTTCCGGAAGAACAGCCTATGGTGAACGGAAGGCCCAATATACGGAAGTGAGGCTAAGCAGCCATGTGCAGGACGTGACGATTCCTTGGGTGAGCCCAGTACCAGAGCGCTAGGTATCGGCTCTGCAAGTATGGAAGCCTCCTTGGATGGCGGGGAATGCCCATGGTCTGCCCCTGCCTTCCCTTGAGGGCTGACCAGGATCTTTGGCTGTTCTATATGGACCAGCTGGGATGGGGGATAACACCACAACAGTGAGAGTCAAACGTCCTAAGAAACCCCCGGGAAGGTTAACCCGGTCAACAAATGCCCGCAGAAGTCGGATGTGTCGGCCTAACGGCGCAAGAACGCAGCTCTGCTGTAAACAGGCACAACGCAATCACATCCGGAAAAAAAAAAAAAAAAATCCGGGGTGAACGGAGAAAAAAGAAGAACCAGAGAAACAACGGTCGGTTTCGATTTCTGGGGGCGAATTTGTGGAGAAAAAGCTGTTCAGATGCAATGA
>JACEFZ010014805.1:0-15325 GCA_014155875.1 Cepaea nemoralis
GGGGGGGAGTCTGTATTGAATATTGATCTGTGGATCCTTGTGAGTGAGGAGTTACGGTGTACCATATATTGATCTGTGGATCCTTGTGGCTGTGGAGTCACGGTGTACCATATATTGATCTGTGGATCCGATCCTTGTGGCTGGGGAGTCGCAGAGTATCATATATCAATCTCTGGATCCTTGTGGCTGGGGAGTCAAATTGTATCATATATCGATCTGTGGATCCTTGTGGCTGGGAGTCACTGTGTATCATATATCAATCTGTGGATCCTTGTGGCTGCGGAGTCGCAGAGTATCATATATCAATCTGTGGATCCTTGTGGCTGGGGAGTCAGTATGTATCATATATCAATCTGTGGATCCTTGTGGTTAGGGAATCGCAGAGTATCATATATCAATCTGTGGAACCTTGTGGCTGTGAAATTGCAGTGGCTAACACACTGGCCTGCCAACCAGGTGGTCGTGAGTTTAGTTTGGCGTGGCGGTGGGTCTTTACAATCATCCTGGACTCCCAGGAGGACCCTGCCTAGATGGGTTCCAGGAAGTGTCTTGGGAAGATGAAGCCATTACATAACTCGGATTCTATGAACTGATGTCTTTTCTTGTCATTATGGAATTATGTCACTTTCTCTATCTATCTCATTCTCTATCTGTCTGTCTCATTTTATTTCTGTCTTGGTCTGCCTTTCTCACTTCTATGCCTAATTCTCTCTCTCTCTCTCTCTCTCTGTCTGTCTTATTCTGTCTGTCTAATTCTCTGTCTGTCTGTCTCATTCTCTTTGTTTCATTCTCTGTCTGTCTTTATTATCTGTCTCATTTTATTTCTGCATTTCTCATTCTATCTCAATCTTTCTGTCTCATTCTTTCTCTCTGCCCCAGTTGTTGCCATAAATGTTTCCAACTCTTGGAGTTGTACTTGAAAGTAAACAACATCAGCAAACAAATTCACAAAACACAACATATAAACATGGGGGGGGGGGGGGGGGGGAATGAAAAATGAGAATAATGAAAAGATGTGCTACTTATCTCAGAATCCTAGGCTGTGATCCTGATATGATATGTTTACTTAGGTAGCACTCTTCTATAGCACAACGGGAGGTCATATAGAGTTTGTACGATATATTAAGGCCATATAAAGTTCCCACAAAATAAGATCATATAGAATTTGCACATAAAATTGTGTATAGATCATACAAAATGTTACAGAGTTTGCACAATATAGGGTCATATATAGAGTTCAATCAGGTTATATATATATATATATATATATATATATATATATATAACACCTGTTGAACTCTATATGACCCTATATTGTGCAAACTCTGTAACATTTTGTTATGATCTATACACAATTTTATGTGCAAATTCTATATGAACTTATTTTGTGGGAACTTTATATGGCCTTAATATATCGTACAAACTCTATATGACCTCCCGTTGTGCTATAAAAGAGTGCTATCTAAGTAAACATATCATATCAGTATCACAGCCTAGGATTCTGAGATAAGTAGCACATCTTTTTCATCATCTTTTAATTGTTCTCATTTTTCATTCACCCCCCCCCCCCCCCCCCCTCCCCCCGTATGTTTATATGTTGTGTTTTGTGAATTTGTTTGCTGATGTTTACTTTCAATTACAACTCCAAGAGATGGAAACATTTATGGCAAAAACTGGGGCAGAGAGAAAGAATGAGACAGAAAGACTGAGACAGAAAATGACATATAATGAGAAATGCAGAACAATGCAGAAATAAAATGAGACAGATAAAAAGACAGACAAAGACGGAAAAAAAGAGAATGAGACAGACAGAAAGAGACAGAGAGAGAATTAGGCATAGAAATAAAATGAGACAGACAGATAGAGAATAAAACAGATATAACGAGGCAGAGAGAGAATTAGATAGAGAAAGTGACATAATTCCATAATGACAAGAAAAGACATCAGTTCATAGAATCCGAGTTATGTAATGGCTTCATCTTCCCAAGACACTTCCTGGAACCCATCTAGGCAGGGTCCTCCTGGGAGTCCAGGATGATTGTAAAGACCCACCTCCACGCCAAACTAAACTCACGACCACCTGGTTGGCAGGCCAGTGTGTTAGCCACTGCAATTTCACAGCCACAAGGTTCCACAGATTGATATATGATACTCTGCGATTCCCTAACCACAAGGATCCACAGATTGATATATGATACATACTGACTCCCCAGCCACAAGGATCCACAGATTGATATATGATACTCTGCGACTCCGCAGCCACAAGGATCCACAGATTGATATATGATACACAGTGACTCCCCAGCCACAAGGATCCACAGATCGATATATGATACAATTTGACTCCCCAGCCACAAGGATCCAGAGATTGATATATGATACTCTGCGACTCCCCAGCCACAAGGATCGGATCCACAGATCAATATATGGTACACCGTGACTCCACAGCCACAAGGATCCACAGATCAATATATGGTACACCGTAACTCCTCACTCACAAGGATCCACAGATCAATATTCAATACACTTTGACTCCCCCGCCACAAGGATCAACAGATCAATATATGGTACACTTATTCCCCAGCCACAAAGATGCACAGATCAATATATGGTACACCATGAATCGCCAGCCCCAAGGATCCACAGATCAATATATGGTACTCTATGACTCCCCAGCCACAAGGATCCAGAGATCAATATATGATACACCATGACTTCCCAACCACAAGTGTCAAAGACTGACACAGGAGGCAGGAATCCTGCCTCATGATAGAACACCACCAGGACGTGGGGTCAACCTCAGATAGAGTAGAGGGAACATAGTGCCCGGGATCAGGGCAGGATAGATGATAGAAAAGGGGGACTATTAACTAGTCCTCACACGAAGGCGTTGACCAGATAGTTAGCACTACTGGTCACGACAGAATCACGCCTGCGTGATCGCTACGAATGCCACTCAAACCAAAGACAGCTAAGAGAAGCGTGCTAACTGACCTAGCACGCAAAGAGCCCAAGGACGCATGAAGGTCCTTCCGCGTGGCGTGTAGCGACGCGAGTGAAGGAAGGGAGACGGGGGACTGACTTTGTAGTGTGCACATCGTAGAGAATAGATATGTGTTTTTCGTATAGCCTAGTAGATAGAGATTAGCTATAGGGTTTAGGAAAACTAGTGATAGAGAATATTGTGACTTTATGTGTGATTAGATAGCGACTGTTTTGCAATTGTAAAGAGCCAACGGCAATAAAATGTACCATTTCATTCCTCGCACACGACTTGCAAGTTTCTTGTATGGTGTGGGAGAAGTAATCCGATGATGCCTGAAACATGAGTTGTTGACAGGCATAGGATTAAATGTGGTGTCAGAAGTGCCGCTTGAACCTGAGTTCAAGCTATAACACTTACCCACGGCTCTAGACTAGGGTTACAGATAGGATATTACAAAGATTAAATGTTTAATTTGTGTCAGTGACGATGACGTGTGCAGACTAGATCGAGTTGCCAGCAGAATTGTGCCTATCGTGATAAAATAATGTTTATTTGTGCTTATTAGAATGTTATATATTTAAATAATGTGTTCTTCAAAGTTGTAAGTATTTATATTATGTTCTTCTTTCATTTATTTAGGTAATTATTTATTTGTTTTTGAATAATTGTCAAAAATGATTCATGGCGGAGCAATACAAAGGTCAGCGACAGTATTGATTTTTGCAAGCTAAAAATAGCGCTGCGCCTGTGACGTGGCACGATTGATAAACAGTTGAGCCTCGCCATTTGGAATCAGCATTGCAGTGTTTACAAGCTGCCAAACTGCTGCCTGCCTGAATCTTTACGATATATTAAGTATTATTTGTTTATTTAAGTTAGAGAATGAATATATTTATTTATTTACACAGTATTATTATATTTATATTTATTTAAAAGCAGTTATTGATTTTTTTTTCGTACTTTTCTATTTGGTTACCGTCACGAGGGCACTACTTTCGGCTATGCATATTAGATTTGGCCTGCACCATACTTCCATAAATTAAACTAGGTTAGTAACGAAAGACATATTGCTGTAGAACGAAGACAGGACATTGACATTAAATAATAATTAATCGATGTTCTGTTTGTTCGTGGGCATGTCAGTGTCATTGTACCAATTTGTCAAAAATCTATTTTTCGTTTACGAGTTGTTAATTGTTGCTGCTCTATAAAACAGGGCGAACAACAGCTGAGTAATAACTTGAGTGTATGCCGATGTGCTAAACAAGGTGACCTGAGTAGAAAACTCGTGTGTATTCCGGGGTGCCAAACAACGGGACCGGTGTTGTTCCTTGTTCTAGGGAACATTAAGATGAGTAAAACCTACGTTTTTGGCATGCATTGTGATTAATAGTGCATCTCTTTTTCAGCGTGTATTGTATGAACAGACTTTGTGCTCTAATTTTTTGGAGAATACAATTTTCCAGATTGTAAACAAAGAGTACACTTTGTGGTGCTCAGATATTAAATAACATAGCATAGCAAAGAATAATAACTAATTGAAGCAGTCAGTTCAGGTCAACGCGAGCCTATTACCCAACAACATGGCTACTCTAGCTGACTTCATTAAAGCAGGCAAAGAAATGCAATACACAGGTAAAGAGCTAGAAGAATATGCTGATAAGAAATTTAAAGAAGCAAAGGACGCAGAAAGAGATGAACGCGCACTAGAAAGACAACATCAATTAGAATTAAAACAAAAGCAATTAGAACATGATAAGGAAATTAAGCAACAACAGTTACAACAAGATAAGGAAATTAAACAGAAAGAACTAGAATTAAAACAGAAGACATTAGATCAGGAGAAAGAATTAAAGCAAAAAGAGATAGATGAAATGGCAAGAGTTAAGGAAAAACAAATACAAGTAGAATCAGAGACACAATTAAAGATGAAAGAGATGGATGTAGACTCACACGCAGAGATCTCTGCCACTAAACTTAAAAGTCAACAAAAAGAAAATAAGTTCAACAAATACAAAAATATTATCAAACCATATTGTAAAGACGATTCAATATCTGCATGGACAGAAAACGTCGAGTATCAATTTAAATATCACCAAGTTCCTTTAGAGATGTGGGCTATGATTTATATGAAGAACTTGAGTGGTGAGCCCCTTAAAGTAATAGAATCTATACCAACCGATCTTAGATCTGACTACCAATACATCCGTGATAGGATTATGCAACACTTTTTACTTGATGCCCTGGGTATCAGGTTCAGTTCTCAACTTTAAAACCTAAACCTACTGAGACTTTCATTGACTACGTCTCAAATGTTCAAAGTGTTCTAAATAGGTGGCTTAAAGCAGCTAACATAGGAAAAGACTTTGATAGATTAAAAAACTTAATAACTATGGATAAAGTGATATCCACAATACCATCCTCTTTTGCTAAATTTTTGCAGCAGTCAGACATTGAAACCATAGAACAGTTTGAAAAGAAAGGGTCTGCATATTTTTCTTCAAACATAAATATTTTTAAAACTTCAAATGACTCTGAAATAGTTTCCTTTGTAAAAGATCAATCTAAAAACTATCAGAGCAATAGAAAACCATTTAATAAATTTGACAAGAAAGATAGAAAAGTTTCAAAATGTATCCACTGTCAACTTTTACATGACACTTATTCAATGTGTGACAAATCGCCGAGTTATCCGGCACATCTTGAAAATGTTATTAAGAAGCAACAGAACAAAAGATCTGCATACCGACGTGCCATCAAATGTTTTTTTTGTTCCAGCTACGGCCATTATTCAAATAAGTGCCTTGGCCGCCAACGTATGAAAGCCAACAATGCTATTTTACTTGATACATCTTCTGATAGTGGTAGTGAGACTGAGTGTGAGGTTGAAAATGAATTACCTGTTAACCAGACGGAAGAGGTGTGTTGTGTAAACGATATGTTGAGTTTTGACATCCTTTCCTCTCGGGTACATTTACTTGTGCTGTACTTGACAACCCTTGTACTGATTTAATTCTGGGTTGCTTACCCCAGCTAAAACAATGTACTAACGATGAAATAACTGCTTGGAACCAACTGAATGCAGGTAATGCAACAACCAGAGCAGACACTATAAAACATCAAGACACGCTTCAAGATGAGAGACTACTGGTGCTTTCTCCATCTAGCACTGATGATACCAACAGACAAAAATTCATAGAACAGCAGAAAGCTGATCCTAGTTTGTCTCCTTATTTAAAAGTATTGAAAGAACGAGCAAAAGTGACAAAGAACGCATCATGGTTCTTCAGATTAAATAATGGCATTCTTACTAGATATTATACTACTGGTAACCATGAGATTCAGCAAACGGTGTTACCTGTACAACATCGCATACCTGTGCTAAAGATTGCACATGAGTCACCGTTTGCTGGCCATCTTGCATATGACAAAACCAGGGCCAGAATTCAGGCTCATTTTTATTGGCCAGGTTTTTGCAATGATATTAAATTATTTTGTCGTTCGTGTAATGTCTGTCAACAGTTAGTACGAAAGGGTAAACATGCTACAGCTGAAGTACAACCTTCTACGCTGGCTTCTAGGCCATTTGAGAGTGTGGCGGTAGATATTGTTGGACCCCTGAATCAGGTGTCCAGCAAAGGAAATCGCTTCATATTGACGATGGTCGACCTATGTACAAGGTGGGTTGAGGCAGTAGCTTTGAAGTACATCACCTCCAAAGATGTTGCCAATGTATTTCTACACCTGTTCTCACGATTCGGATTTCCACGGACCATTTTATCCGATCGTGGAACTCAATTCATATCGGCTGCAACGCAAGCCCTTACAAAAATGTTAGGGATAAAACAACATTTCACGACAGCGTACCATCCAGCCAGCAATGGGATAGTAGAAAAAATTAATGGAGATCTTTAGCATATGCTGGCTAAGGTAACAGCAGAAAACCCAGCTGATTGGGATACACTGTTACCAACAGTGCTGTTCGCCTATCGGGAGATTCCCCATTCAAGCACGGGTTTCTCACCGTTTGAATTAGTGTACGGGGCTAACCCACGTGGACCCCTAACCATTTATCATCAGGCAATAACGAATTCTATTAAATTCCCGAACCAAAAACACCTTATGAAATGGTGACTGAAACACGAGATAAAATCATGAAATCGTGTATTATAGCTAAGGCAGCTTTGGAGAGGAAGGGTCAAATCTACCGCCAATATGCCAACAAAGGGGCGAGAACAATTGAACTTGAACCAGATCAAGACATACTTCTCTTGCTTCCTGACAAACGAAATTTATTATTGACTTCATGGCAAGGGCCATTCAAGGTGGTACGTAAAATTTCAGATGTTGACTATGAAATATCAATAAACGGAAACTTAAAGATATTCCATGTCAACATGTTGAAACCTTACTATTCACGACAAGAGACAGAAGTAGAGACAGACGAACACAGTGCACCCACACCAAGTGATCAGACGACAGACATACACAACGCAACTACACTAGTTAGCGAGACTGGCATATCCGACGAGCATACACTTAGCGAGAATACAGAATACACACTTAGCACCACCACCGTACTGAATCAGGTAGACGACGACGGAATGGAACTACCAGTTCCTATTCTAGACAAGACTGCTACATTAGATAGCATACATATAGAACAGGGACTAACAGACAGTCAACGACGACAATTAGTAGAATTAGTGACGGAATACAAAGACATATTCTCTGACATTCCAGGTAGGACGGACAGAATCGAACACTCCATTCTTCTTTCGGACTCTAAGCCTATTAAATGCAGGCCGTACTCAATCCCACTAAGCTATAGGGAAAATCTAAATAAGGAAATTCTGAATTTAGAGGCTAGTGGGATCATCCAGAAATCCACCTCTGAGTACTCTTTTCCAATTGTTCTGGTTAAGAAGAAAGATTCTACAATTCGTCTGTGCGTGGACTATCGAAAGCTCAACAACGTCACCAAGATCGACGCAGAGCCAATTCCTTCCTGCGAAGATCTTATTCTTGACATGTCCACCTCCAAAATCTTTTCTAAATTAGATCTCACTAAGGGATATTGGCAAGTCCCTATGCAGTCTCAATCCATCCATCTTACTGCTTTTTCAACTCCTTTAGGACTGTACGAGTGGCGTTTTCTTCCTTTCGGACTTCGAAACGCTCCTGCCACTTTCGTATGCTTAACTAGAGATCTACTTCATGGAGTGACGAATACAGTGACCTATATAGATGATATATGTGTCCATACTGATGACTGGACAACACACCTACTGAAACTGAGACATGTCTTTAATAGGTTGCGACTCTTCGGGCTCACTGTCAAACCGAGCAAAGTCGAATTGGGCCTAAAAGAAATTGAGTTTTTAGGTCATGTCATTGCTCAAGGTCAACTAAAGACTGACCAGAAAATTATTACCAAAATTATGAATCTGACCATGCCTACTTCCAAGAAACAGGTCAGAAGCCTTTTGGGGTTAGTGAATTACTATAGTAAATTTATTTCAAATTTAGCGGAGATTACAAGTGTATTTTCCAATGTTTTAAAAGCTTCTGTAAAATTGGATGTTAAAGATGCATTATTAATTTCTGCATTGTCAAAATTGAAAATTTTGTTTAGTAATGTTCCAATCCTCCGCTTGCCTAATCCGAGGCTCGTTTATTATCTTAGGACAGATGCCAGCAGGATCCATCGCTGCAGTACTAGGCCAATTTATGAGGGCATCTTCCATCCGATTTGCTACGTGAGCCGTAAGATCACACCCACCGAGTCCAGATATTCCATATCCGAGTTGGAAGCCCTAAGCGTCATCTATGCGGTGAGAAAGCTGCATCGATTTCTGGCGGGTGTGCACTTCATTGTCCAGACTGACAACTCCCCAATAACGGTCATACAGAGTGGTGTACATCGAAATGACCGGATATACAGGTGGTCGCTAATACTACAAAATTACACCTTTAGTATAGAACATATTAAGGGGAAAGATAACATCTTGGCTGATACCCTTAGTCGACCATCTGATGTAGCAATACCAGAAATTTCCACATAAGCGTGTAAAGTAATATATGTTAATTTAGTACAGTCAAATATTCTATGTGAAATATGTTAGAAATACATGAGTATTATGTGCTGAACTAAGTACCATAAACATTGACCTGCTATGTGTCCTTAGACATCAAAAGTAAGAACTTTACTCTGGGAACAAATATATCACTTTGTGAACTAGGACAGCTTATTACTTGCTAAGCTCCAAATATGTTCCAGTGAAGTAGTTGTGTTAAACAGAGAAAATCAGTGTCAGGAGATTATATACATACAGACACAAGAACAGTGGTCTACAAACGAACTCTACAGGTGCAATACCCATAGAATAAATATGACTGTGTAATGGATTTCAAATACCCAGAACAATTGTATAGATAGTATGCCAATGAAAACGTATTTCTGAACATTAATGGCAACGACTAACCTGAGGTATTTAAAGACCATGTATATATAAACGTAATGTGATATGTATCATAATGTTTTAATATAGTGATAAAAGATAGATAGATTATGTCATTTTAATTTATAGTTAGATTTAGATAATATAACACTTTTTCATTTTAGTTTAGATATATTATTAATTTACATATTTATTTAGCTTTAAAAGTAGATTAGGATAGTAATTTAAACATGACAACTAATTATAAGAAGTTTACATATGAATAGTATCATTTAGTTTATTATATTTCACTTTGTTTCATTTCATTTGATTTCATTCCATCTTAACCAATCCATTTAACAAACGTTATCATTTAGTAGTATGATTAGGTTACACCATAATAGAATAGAAATATTATACACTTAAAGATACATCATTTACACCATATAGAATAAAAATATCAATCATATAGTTTGTTTCATTTAAAAACATTAGGTAGAATATGTTATATTTCACATAACCCATTTTAGAAAGGGACGTAACTTATTACATTTCACAGTACCCATTTCACCAAGGGACATAACTCATCTCACATCAATTTCATTTCACATAGGTAAATTACATCCCTGTAATTAGATAAATATTAGGAGTAATGTAAGCTTATTTTAGGATTAATGTGACAGATAGATGAAAATAGGCAACACATTAAATGTATATTTATAGAACTAGTATTAGTATGTCAGTATTTAGAGTAAGATTTCTGTAGAATACAATGGTTAATAATACCAGGGTACAAACCATCAACCCGTTTTTCTTACATGTAAATATCTTGTAAATACTTGACGTGTGCAACGGTTGATGCACAGCCATTAGGCTCAACTCTGTCAAACTAAGCCAAACTTGTACAGTGTCACTCCAAGGTTTTTAAATAACTATGAGAGTGAAAGTTATGTGACAGAAATGAAGGTAAAAGATGTGTGACAAAGGTGAGGGTGAAAGATGTGTGACAAAAGTGAAGGTAAAAGAAGTGTGACAGAAATGAGGATGAAAGATGTGTGACAGAAATGAGGATGAAAGATGTGTGACAGAAATGAGGGTAAAAGATGTGTGCCAATAGTGAGGGTAAAAGAAGTGTGACATAAAGGAAGGTTAAAAATGTGTGACAGAAGTGTGAAAGTGAGAGCGAATGTAGAATATACAAGAGAGAGTGAGAGCGGTCAGCGGATTTTTTCTGCCGCTCAACAATACTTTTTATTTTTGTTGCCGTCAAATGTTGGTTTCAATGTTGGAAATGTGTTGTAATGAATGTATTTTGTGTAGTTTAGTTTAGAATCTTAGTGAAAGTATTTTGAGTCTCATAAGACAGAAACGCAGTCACAGATTTGTATTATACACATGTTTGTGACCACAGTTAAATTAATTATGGCACTTGAAAAACTAACTTACATACACATGATAGTTAGATACACATGTTAGAGGGTAGATTATACTTTTAATTACATCCAAACACACAAACAACCAGAAAAACAAACATGTAAATTGCATACACTTTTATTAGATCAAAGGGAGATAACTCCGGGCCAGGGGACATAATAGACAACGAAACACTAACTTAACAGTAAAATATGACTTTACACGCGGAAGCGAGATAGGTAAAGCCTGTCGCTCACAGCTTGTGTAATGGTTGTTTAATATTATATGGGGGACATGAAGCAATTCATGTGTTGACCTTCAGAAAGTCAACTTTGTATGGGTAGTGAGTTAATTTACTATTTGAGGGCAGGTCTTATAAGACAACGGTCCGGTTCAGACATACCTCTAATTAATATAATATTGCGATTGAGAAGAGGGCTCACGCCAACCAGACAAGTTTGTGGCGATTGCCAGTAGCCAAGTGAAGTGATGCTACATTGTGACATTAGTCAGTAGGTCTATTGAGTAGCCCAAACCCAGGTTATCTGCAGTCTTTGACAAAAATTAGACACACTAATTTTTTAGAAACCTCTTGCGTCACAACCAATGAGTCAAAGTTGATGACGCAACACAGGAGGGGAGGGTGTGTATCATAGACTGACACAGGAGGCAGGAATCCTGCCTCATGATAGAACACCACCAGGACGTGGGGTCAACCTCAGATAGAGTAGAGGGAACATAGTGCCCGGGATCAGGGCAGGATAGATGATAGAAAAGGGGGACTATTAACTAGTCCTCACACGAAGGCGTTGACCAGATAGTTAGCACTACTGGTCACGACAGAATCACGCCTGCGTGATCGCTACGAATGCCACTCAAACCAAAGACAGCTAAGAGAAGCGTGCTAACTGACCTAGCACGCAAAGAGCCCAAGGACACATGAAGGTCCTTCCGCGTGGCGTGTAGCGACGCGAATGAAGGAAGGGAGACGGGGGACTGACTTTGTAGTGTGCACATCGTAGAGAATAGATATGTTTTCCGTATAGCCTAGTAGATAGAGATTAGCTATAGGGTTTAGGAAAACTAGTGATAGAGAATATTGTGACTTTATGTGTGATTAGATAGCGAATGTTTTGCAATTGTAAAGAGCCAACGGCAATAAAATGTACCATTTCATTCCTCGCACACGACTTGCAAGTTTCTTGTATGGTGTGGGAGAAGTAATCCGATGATGCCTGAAACATGAGTTGTTGACAACAAGGATCCACAGATCAATATATGGTATACCGTGACTCACCAGCCACAAGGATCCACAGATCAATATATGGTACACCGTGACTCCCCACTCACAAGGATCCACATATCAATATACTGTATACTGTGACTCCCCACCCACAAGGATCCACAGATCAATATACAGTACACCATGACTTCCCACCCACAAGTATCCACAGATCAATATATTGTACTCTGTGACTCCCCAGCCACAAGGATCCACAGATCAATATACAGTACACTGTGACTCCCCAGCACAAGGATCCAAAGATCAATATATGGTATACAGTGACTACCCACCCACAAGGATCCACAGGTCAATATACAGTACACCATGACTCCCAACCCACAAGGATCCACAGATCAATATATGATACTATGTGGCTCCCCAGATCAATATATGGTACTCTGTGACTCCCCACCCACAAGGATCCACAGATCAATACATGCTACTCTGTGACTCCCCAGCCAAAAGGATCTACAGCATCTCTGTGACTCCCCAGCCACAAGGATCTACAGATCAATATATAGTACTCTGTGACTTCTGTCACTTGTCGTCCCTGGGGAGAAAGTGGAATCAATAAGCACACCTCTTAATTATCCTTTTCTAAGTTTTTCTCTGCTGGTTGACCTTTGTCTACACACCCCCTTGTTATTTAACGTCTTTTGATCTCTCTCTCTCTCTCTCTCTCTCTCTCTCTCTCTCTCTCTCTCTCTCTCTCTCTCTCTCTCTCTCTCTCTCTCTCTCTCTCTCTTCAACAGACAATCTCCCTTTTCACGTTCCTACATCATATACCCCCACTACCACAGACTTCGAACAAACTGATAACACATTTATTGCTGAGAAGTGTCAGTTGTGTGTGCGAGGTATGGCTGTGAATATATGTGGTGTTCTCTATCTTGAATGTGTGACAGAATATAGTCTATGATCAGAATCAGAGTTTGTCATCATCATACAGCCATTTCACGTCACCATTCACATAACAGGAAATAGCTCACCCAGCAGCGTCTCTCTGACTGATGATTAGTTTCTGGTCACTAGGTTCTGGAAACTTTTGAATAATATAGTCTCCACTGAAGTATATGTTAGTTCCTGTCTTTTGCTTATACACATTCGACAATCGGTCAGTTATATAGTCCTGGTATTGACGAATATAAACACCGGTCCCACAATCTATCGTCTATACACTGAGGATTGTCACTCATGGAAAATGTTAATTATAGTCTTTTCCTTTCTATGTGGTCTATATTAAATAGTCCTCTTCATCATTATTTAGTTATATGGAATATTTTCCTTTAGCACCTCACTTGGAGTGATTCAGTTTCTTTGGTCATTTTAACTCTCAATTGTCTGACCTTGCCAAACATGGTTCACAGCTGGACATACTTTCTTACTTCATCAGAGTATGCCCAATTGCTTCTGCTCCGATTGGTAACCACTTTCAATTTCAAGTGCAGGGAACCTGCCAAATAAAATACAGCCGGTGAGAGAAACTCAACTCCGACCTATGATACGTGAATGTAGGTAATAGGCTATATTCAGTAAGTAACCTCTATATATCATCCTAGAGCTATACTCTTGTATAAGACAAAGTAGTTCAGCACTCTACCCTATACAAGGTAAAAGAAAGAAACCCTAAAGAAAAACACATAAATCCTATTGTGGACTTATCCTTCCGAGGGCACTTATACATCACTCGCTTCAGCTTAAATCACTATTCAGCCTAATGTGGTCGACACTCTATACTACGGTGACACACCAGTTCACTATGCTAGAGTTCTAATCTACCTTCATATATAATCACCTTATTTAATCTTTTTCAGGCCTAGAAGTAAATCATTTAATCCCATGAAGGAACAGGGCTGGTTGTCTTTACACAACCTAGACTCTGTGATATATATTCTATTATGGCACTGAATTAAATCCACACTCCGCCGGTCTTAAGTGCAATCTTTAACTGATTTTAAAGCTGTAATTTCAGTCCACAAAGAATTTGCTTGGACTACGTCACTTGTTTTGCTCTTAACCCATCAGCCTCTGTTCTTTTTCCTTGTCGTTTGATCCCCGTACAACCGTACCGACCACCTTCAAAAACGCCCCCAATCGTTTTTTTCCGTTTTTCAAAGGACTGGTTCAATTTTTCAAAGATCCAATTTTTTAATTAACATTGGAAAAAACACTTTCTCACGGGGATTCTTCTTTACTCACTGTTATTTCCCGTTCACCACCCACGCCCTTACTTCAAAAAAACTCTTTTTTGAACTTTTTTCCCCCAAAATTTCCCCCCACACCCTGTCCAAAAAACCTAAAAAAACACCCCAAAATTACAGGACCCTTTCACCCAAATGTTTACTGTCGTTTCATCCATTAGGGGGACGTGCCGTTTTTTACCCCCCAAAAAAATTGACCGATCGACTCTTCCTCCCTGGAGGTTGATCCGAGGCTTTTTTAGTTTCTTGTTCAGTTTCCTTTTCCCGGGGTGTTCCCCCCCAAGGAGTTTCCCGGTCCCTAAAATTTTCCCCTCCCCCCAATTACTCTCATGGCACCCATTTCTCCCCTGGAAAAATTGTTGGCCCCCCCTTCGACTTCGGCGGCCAATTCCGACTTGCGTAAACCTCCAAAACCGGTTCCCTCGATGCACTGTCTTTAACCTTCGGTTTCCCCCTTTACCGGGATTTGCTTTTCCTCTTGGGAAAAGTCTTTCCCCCAAAGATTTTTTAACCATCCGGTCTTTGGATCGGAGCCAATTTCAGCCCGGGGGCTTCCCCTTTTGATTCCCACCCTTCTGAAATGGGGTTTTCAAAGTTTTATAGCATTTCCCTGGCTGGCCCCCTTTCGGTTGAAAATCCCACCCGGGGTTTCCCCACCCCCTATGATCTTCTCCTGGTTTTGTCTCCGAACCCCTTTTCCGGGGGATTCTGGCAAACTTTACCCATTTCTTTTTTTTGCCAAAATTTTTTTGTTCTTCCCCACCATTTTTAGTTTCGGACCCTTTCCCCAGGTAGGTCCTTTTTTCCCACTTGGAATATTAGTCTTCCCGGACCCCCCAATTCCATTTCTTCCCCCAAGACTCTTTCTTTCGCCTATTTTTTGGGCTTTTTTACCTTCCTTTAACCCACACTAATCCCGGCATTCCCGGAAGCAAAAAACCAGAAAGTTTTTTTCCGTTTCTACACCTTATTTTTTTATTTGGTGTCCCCCTCTAAAATT
>JACEFZ010014806.1:0-15413 GCA_014155875.1 Cepaea nemoralis
AGAGATATTATTTTCTGGTGAATTGCAATTCGATATAAAAGATCCACAAAAGACATAAATGGATAATATGCATAATTGCTGGCTTGCAAATGTCATAGGCCATGCCTACAGTATCGCATGCTTTTGACAGTATGTTTATTACCATACTGACCTATCTTCTATTAATTTGAATCTATTTGATGAAAACAAAATATAAAGGTAGATCATGAATTAAACACATCATGCTTCCATAAAAGTGAGTTAGTAAGGGTCTTCTTCTTAAACTTTATGGAGCTCCACTAATTTAGCTCAATTAATCCTCCAATGTCCCTGTCTTTTTTTTTTCTGCATGACTAATTGGAGAAATGCTCATTAAAAACCATGCAGATGTGTGTAATAAGCCTGCTATATGATACTGTGTCCTCTAAAAGTACTGGAGAGTTTTGGTCATAGACCATAACTATAGGAAGGGAAAATCCCAACTGCACCTCCCCGTGGTAGAGGATGGAAACACACCACGGTGTGGCTAACACAGCTCTGGGGACCGAGTATCCACCGGAATAAGTGGACAACTCTGCAGCTGAGCAGAGCAGGGCACTCACTTCTCCTTACAGTCGGAAATGGCTGTCAAAGGCAGAGGTAAAAAGACCACCATGTGGATGTGGAAGGCAAGGCCACCACATTATCTTCCTAAGACTTCATGGCAAAACATATATCAGAGTTAGTGAACGACGTTAATGGCTGTCTTAGGACATCCTCATCCGGTAGGGACAGTCATGAGCCACAGGTGACACCAGACCGTCATCCAGCTACTGATGGCAAAATCATAACTAAAATAAATAAATTTAGAGTAGGAACATGGAATGTTAGGACATTAAATTAGCTAGGAAAGTTGACCAATGTTCTAAGAGAGATGGATAGCATGAAAATAATATACTAGACGTTAGTGAGATGAGATGGAAGGGATCGGGCAAAATTATAGCTGACAATCACACAATAATTTATTCTGGAGTGGATACACGTGAAAAAGGTGTAGGAATAATATTAGACGAAAAAACAGCCAAGTCAATTAATGGATACTGGTATATTTCAGATAGAGTTATTATGGTAAAAATCAAAGGCAAACCAATAGATATAAATATTATACAAGTATATGCACCAACAACAAGCAGTAGTGATGAAGAAATACAACACTTTTACGATGAAATTGAAATGGTGATGGCTCAAATTGGATCACAAGAAATAAAAATAATACTTGGTGATTTTAATGCAAAAGTAGGAAAGGGAAAAATGGAGGATGTAGTGGGGAATTATGGTTTAGGTGCAAGAAATGAAAGAGGGGGAAAGCTAATAGAATGGGCAAATATCAATGATATGATAATTGGAAACACATGGTTTAAACACCATAAAAGACGACTGTACACATGGAAAAGCCCTGATAAGAAAATACGCAACCAAATTGACTACATACTAATTAATAAAAGATTTAGAAATCCTTTAATTAAAGACAATGCCTGGTGCTGACTGTAATAGTGATCATGTACCACTATGTGGACAAATAAAAGTAAGATTAAAGAGAGGGGAAAACATGGTTAAGAACATGAGACTTAATAAAGAAGTTCTGAAAATAGATAAAGAAATGCAAGAACAATACAGAGTGACTGTGAAAAATAGGTATAATGCAATAGCTAAAATACAGAGTATAAATGAACAATGGGAAATGTTAAGGGACTCCATTTATCAAAATAGCAAAGAAGTATTACCGGAGAGAGGCAAAATAGCTAAGAAAAAATGGATGAATGAAGAAATCTTAAAACTGATGGACAAAAGAAAACAGAGTAAAAATGACAAACAAGAATATGCTAAGATAAATAAAGAAATAAAAGATAAATGTGGGAAGGCTAAAGAAAGTTGGTTAAATGAGCAATGCAAATAAATTGAATTAAATTCCATTAAAGATACAAAAAATATGCAAACAGGCAAATCAGTGAGCTTACAGGAAGAAAAATAAGAATAAATACAGGGTGTTTGAAATCAAAAACAGGAAAGATATTAGAGGAAGGTGCTATAATGAAGAGGTGGAATGAGTATATAAGAGAATTATATGATGGAGAAAGGGAAGAATTAACAGAAGATAGTAACTTAGAAGGTCCACCTATTCTGAAAGAAGAAGTCGCTGACGCTATGAAACGTATGAAGAAAGGAAAAACAGCTGGGCCAGATGAAATCACAATAGAAGAATTAGAAGTATTGGGAGAATTTGGAGTAGATATATTAACCAAAATGTTGAATGATATTTACAGCAGTGGATATTTACCCAGTGATATGCTGAAATCTGTATTTATAGCTATACCAAAAAGACCAGGAGCAATTGATTGTGAAGATTTTCGTACAATTAACCTTATAAACCATATCACTAAGCTTCTACTCAGAATCATAATGAGAAGAACCAAAAAGAAAATAAAAATGGAAATTAGTGAAGAACAGTATGGATTTGTGGAAGGAAAGGGCACAAACAATGCAATTTATACATTACGGACACTAATAGAAAGGTCAATAGAGAAACAGAGAGACATATATTTGTGCTTCATAGATTATACTAAGGCATTTGATAAAGTAAAACATGATGAACTGATTAAAATGTTGGAAGATATCAACATTGATGGAAAAGATTTAAGAATAATAAAGAATGTTTACTGGAACCAAGTAGCAGCAATTAAAATGGGAAATAAAGAGGGTAGTTACGAACAGATAAAGCTAGGAGTACGACAAGGGTGTGTCTTGTCACCAGATCTTTTCTCCCTGTATAGCGAAGTAATAATGAGAGAGATCAAAGAGATGCCAGGAATACTAGTTGGAGGTTATAATATAAATAATATACGCTATGCAGATGACACAGTATTGGTGGCGGATAATTCAACAGACCTACAACAATTATTAGACAGTTGTAGTAACAGAGAGTGCAAGGAAAGGACTCTCCTTGAATATCAAGAAAACAGTAACAATGGTAATATCAAAGAAAATGGTGACACCAAAATGTGACATAGAAATAGAAGGGAAAATCCTTAACCAAGTGGATAATTTTAGATACCTAGGGGCATTTATAACATCAGATGGAAGATGTACAACAGAGATTAGGAGCAGAATAGGGCAGGCAAAAGCCGCATTTCAGAAAATGAAGAGTATCTTATGCAATAAGTCACTATCACTGAATGTAAGAAAGAGAGTGCTGAAATGCTATGTAGAACCAGTTTTGCTGTATGGCAGTGAATCTTGGAATGTAAATGAACAAATTAAGAAGAAATTAGAAGCAACAGAAATGTGGTTCCTGAGACGAATGTTGCGAATTCCTTGGACTGCCAGAGTAACTAACGACAACTGCCTGAAACAGGCTAATGAAACTAGAACATTATATACAACAATAAGACAGAGACAAACAGCTTTCTTCGGTCACGTGATGAGAAGAGAGGCATTGGAGAACATCGTAACAACTGGAAAGATCAAGGGGAAGAGAGGCAGACCAAGAGAAATGATGCTGGATGGATTGAGACGGTGGCATGGAGGAATTTCAGCAGCAGAGTTGATCCAGAAAACCAAAGACCGAGATCTATGGAGAGCCATGAATGCCTAAGCCAGCCGGCACGGCACTTGATAATGATGCTGATGTATGATACTGTAAATAAAACTTAGCAAAACTCATAGCCAAATTTACCAACTTTTTTCAAGGGGCTGTCAAGGTTTTTTTTTAAAAAAGAAATAAAAACTACAACCCATCACAGTAGCAAATGTGACTGGACAAACCAATTCATGCAGTAAATGTTCGTCCACAATGGATGCATGTGAACACATAATGATTTCCACCATCACGCACCATTTTCTCCTTTGTTTTTATTTCATTTCTGATCTTTGCCCTTCATCCAACAGTGATCAGCAGCGATGTCCTCCCAATATGCAATATCAGTGCCTGTATCATTCATGTCCTGCTTACACACATCTTTGTACCATAGTAGAGGCCAGCCCTGAGATCTTTTACCCATCTGGAATTCACCAAAACCGATGTATTCTGGTATTCTGCTATCGTCCATCGCCCTAATGTGCCCTATCCATCTAAGTCTACGAATGAACATGGAACAAACCTGCACACAACCCGATCTTTCCAATACTTCGGAAATGTGATTTTATCTTGCCACTGAATACCAAGTATTGTTTCTCTTGGTGTGAGTAAGTTGACAGAGTTTCATTGGCATTTAGCGCTTTGAACAGACCCTCATGACTGACTAAATCGAATGCCTTTGTGAGATCAATGAATAAATGGTTGGTTCTCATCATGCATTTTTCTTGCAGCTGTCTCTATGAGAATATCATATCAATGGTAGATGGTTCCTTCGAAAATTACACTGTGATTCAGGGTAGGCTTGATCTCCTAGAACTTTAAGTCTGCACAGAATAATTCTGGCGAATATTTTCCCAACGATACATAGAAGTGAGACACCCCTATAGTTGTTACAGTCACTCCAATTCCCCTTGTTCTTGTACAGTGTTATGATTCCTGAATCTTTGAAATCCTGTGAGTCAGCAAATATCAATATTAAGATGGTTGAGTTCGGGGTGGAGGAGCACAAGTGGGACTGGTACAAGCCTTATCCTGGTGTGAGGAAATGCAACCTAAGACTCAGTGTACAATATCAGCATCACTATTACACAGCTTGCATTCTGCATAATTTTCAATGTTCCTAAATGACAATCAATTTTTATACTTGAGCATCTCCAGCCAGATGAGTTAAAAATTGGCAACCAGGCATGATTTAACTGTAGTCTGAGGCACAGTACATGGTAGTACTAAATTGACACACACTGCGATTGCACCACAAACACAATGTAAACAATGGACAAGTGATAAACTGTACGCTCAGTATAGTGAAATGGCCAGATACATTTTAATGAACTATGACAATCAAATTATGCCCAATAACTGAATGCTTATGTTTCCAAAGCTGCTCTCATTCTGAATTTTCCTAGCTGTGCTGCACAAATTCTTTTGCCTTTTTCTTTCACTTTTCCAAAGTTTTTAAAACCCTGAAACTCAAATTCCCATTCCCCCGGGAAGGTTAACCCAGTCAACAAATGCCCGCAGAAGTCAGATGGTCGGCCTAATGGCACAAGAACGCAGCTCTGCTGTAAACAGGCGCCAACGCAATCACGTCCGGAAAAAAAACTCCGGATGAACGACGACGAAGAAGAAGAAGAAGAAGAAGAAGAAGAAGAAGAAGAAGAAGAAGAAGAAGAAGAAGAAGAAGAAGAAGAAGAAGAAGAAATTCCCATTCACAAGTTTATTTTTTCCATTTTAAAGGTTTGCTACAATCCCCGTTTCAAAATGGTTTGTGAAATATTTTTTTTAATTGTCTAAATTGCCGTTCACAGGTTCTCCTACAAATCCTGACTCAGAATTTGTCAAATAATTTTTAGACATTTTGGTGTCCTCACCAAAGCATTAATGATCAAATGCATATAGTCTTTCCATCCCAAACAATTTCACTGCAGATGCTCAAATGGAGAAATTATCACTATAAAAAATCATATCAGTATAAAAATTAGCATGTGTATGAAATCAGTATGTTCCTCCAATATCACATTTCCTCCTTACAACTTTCTCTAGAGCCAGATTGAAGAGTAGCGGTGATAGTGCATCACCCTGTTTCAAACCAGATGTTATTTGGAAAGGGTCTGATTTCCTGCCTTTATATGTTACTATATTATAAGTTATAAGTATCTTCTCTCCCGTGTGTTGCCGGGGCCCATAAGGGAAGCAAAGAATAGCAACACTGCAGCCTACCATGCATGTCATAAGAGGCGACTAAGGAGGCTTGATGGTTCCTTTGCCCTGCTACTGAGTGAGTGCATGGCACGACACTGTGAGCTGTGAGTTTCGTGTCAAGTGCTTTTGAAGCTGCCCAAGTTTTTATTTTTGGAACGTGACTGCATGTTCGAAGCGATGGCAGGTGGCAATGTCCCAGAGTTGACCAGTTTTTGCCTTATGCAGAAATGCGTGGCTGCTGGGCTTCTGGTTGACTGCCACTGCCGTCGGTGATGAACTGTATGTTTGTGGACTGTGTAGGTGAACATCTAGGAAACACCCAGATAGGAAAATGACTGCCGATTCCATCAGAGATGAATTGGGTGTTTCGTGGGGGACTGGTGTGTTGACATTCTGGCGGCGGCATTATGCACAGTGTATCTGTGCGGGCTGTTGTTTGTCGAGACTCCTGTCTTTTCCACTTTTCACATTGGACAGTGGGGAGCGTTTTGTGTGATATTCACTGGCACAGGAATGGAGCATAATGGGGACGACCCGTTGCTGTGAAGTTGGAACTGCGACTAACTAACTAACTAAGTATCTTCCATGTATAGTCTGGTCATGTTGATTAACTTCCTTGGTTTTCCAAATTCCCGCATAGCATTCCATAGACTATTCCTATGGACACTATCATAAGCCTTTTTAAAATCCACAAAAATGTTATGGAGATCTCTTTTATATTCCCAATTTTTCTCGGCTATTTGTCGTAAGATAAATATCTGATCTATTGTTGATCTGGTTTGTCTAAAACCCGCCTGGTAGTCACCTAATATGTATTCTGAATATGGTTTTAGTCTATTTAGTAATACTGCGGATAGTATCTTATAGCTTATGGACAGTAGTGATATTCCTCTATAATTTTCACACTGGAACTTGTCTCCTTTCTTAAAGATAGGTATCAATAATGACTCTTTCCAGTCATGGGGTAATTCTTCAGTCCTCCAGATTTTTATTATTAGTTCGTATAGCTTTAGATATAATGCATGGCCACCCGCCTTTATATATTCAGCGGCAATTCCATCAGCCCCAGTTGCCTTATTGTTTTTAAGTCGTGTGATTACATATAGGATTTCTTCAAATGCAGGTTCTTCAATTTGTGGTTCACACGTTAGAACCTCTTCCTGTGGGAAAGTGTTACTTGGAGCTTCACAATTTAGTAATTCAACAAAGTATTCTTTCTATGTGTTGCACATTTCCTCATTGGTATTTATCATATTCCCATTTTTGTCTTTTAAACCATATGTGTTGTGTTGGTGCCCTCGTTTCAATGACTTCAGTTCTTTAAAAAACTTTCTGGATTCGTTTTTCTGGTGATTAGTTTCCATATCTTTGATTATATTACTCATATATTCTCGCTTCTGCTGTCGAACTATTTTTGTAGCCTCTTTACATTCATTTCTATATTGTTCTTCCTTTTGGATGTTGTTGATGTCATTTAGCCATAGCTGTCTGGCATTCTTTTTCCTAATGACTGCTTCTTCACATTTTGGATTGAACCATCTGTTCTTTCTATGCGTGGTTAACACACCGAGACATTCTTCTGCGGTAGATTGAACACAAGTTTAAAGATTATTAATAATTTATTTGTATACTTGTACTATCTTTTAATCATTTAACATGACGGAACATATTTTTGAAGTCAGTTTTCATAATCCGCCTATGACCCGTTGGTCGAGATCAACCTCGCACGCGGAGAAAAATGAAAGCGCACACTGAACCGTAAATTATTTTTTTCTGGCGCTCGCAATAGAAAACCATCAATTGTAGATGGATCTTCGAATTCTGCATCAGATATTTCAGAAATTTGGAAAGTTTCGTTGCTAACTTGCCTTAATTGTGGTTGAAAAACAGGCGAAAATGTTACAATCATGAAACCCAAAACGGACGGCTTGACTATATAAATATCTTTGTCAAACAACCATTGTGTTCTCGCTAGCGTAGTCGTAAGCCATCCGCCTGTCTTGTCACGCGGGAGACTGCGGTTCTCTACCCGGCTGGACATATTTTTTTTCACAAAATTATTAGGCGATATAATAGAAACTATTAAACATTACGAACTAAAATATTATATAGAACTAAGAAACTGGAAAGTGTGTGAATAAAGTGTGCTCTATGGATATATGCAAGCTGCCGACTGCCGTGGAGCGCACCCCACAGTGACAGAGGCAGCAGAATGATCGCGGTGTATCAGAATCGATGAATCCAATAGATGTCTTTATTTAATGTGAATTTTAATTGCCATGGAGTCTTCGTGGTGAAGTGGTCAAGCCGTTTGACTCGGGCTCCGAAGGTTGTGGGTTCGATTCCGGGCCGAGGCCTCCGGTTCACGAGTTAAAT
The DNA here is from genome assembly GCA_014155875.1 of Cepaea nemoralis. NCBI lineage: Eukaryota > Metazoa > Mollusca > Gastropoda > Stylommatophora > Helicidae > Cepaea > Cepaea nemoralis. Next base: position 8,171 of record JACEFZ010014806.1, read on the forward strand.
TTTTCGGAGACTCCTGTGGGTCGTCGCTAGAGCTACGGAGTTCGTGCTTTGTGCGACGCTTTCCGCGCTGCGGAAAGAGACCGAGCCATATGGGATAAAACCCGGTGCAATGAAGTCGACCCTGTCGACTTTTAAGCGACTTTCTTTTTTTTTTAATTGCCATATAAAATATTGCTCCTGAATCAGTATAGTTTCATCGCTAAACTTGCTCGAATTGTGGTTGAAAAAGAGATTTTCTGCGAAGATGTGACTTTGCGAATTGGACATCCAAGGGTCATGATGTGACGGCCGCTGCATAACGATTGCGCTACACTTTTCAACACACAAAACGTGCGATTTGACCTACTAAAGTTAAAGAGAACACAAGTTTAAAGATTATTAATAATTTATTTGTATACTTGTACTATTCTGTAATCATTTAACATGACGGAACATATTTTTGAAGTCAGTTTTCATATGACCGTTTGAGACAATCTCGTATGCGCACACACGCACATCCATTCGAGGAGGTAATGGACACATTGGAGAGTTCTCATTACTGGGTGAATAGCATGAGAAATCGCAACTCGTCTCACCTTCACAAAAATGTGAATATCTTCACTTAGAAGTGACATACAGGCATCATTGAGGTACCATTAGATTTTGAATTTCAAGGCCTATCTTCTGTGGCCGTCTCATTAGTAAATTCTCAAATTTATAATCGTGATAGGACTTGCTAGGGGATTTTCTGATTTCATTACTCAATTTATTTACTCAAAATTACTCCATGAGTCATTCCCATTGTTTACATTCTTTCGGTGTATTGTTTTCAATATAATTGTGACATGTTTTATCTATGAATAAAACTAACATGTCGCAACGCTATGGATGGATGGGTGGTAGAGGCGCTTTGACTCTCAGCGCAGAGAATATACTTACTAATAATTAAAATTGTTATTCGTGACAGAGACACTCACACACGACACGGTCGACGAGAAGATTTGACCCGAAGCTCGCTCTTTACTGTTGCTTTCATTTGAATCTACTGCTGTTTTACTACATACTATTCAATTTGTGTAAATTTTAACGAGGTGACTTACAAAAGTTAAAAACTGTGCTATACGCTTAGATATAACAAATATCCAAATAGCTGACTTCCAAAACTGTTTGTTGTTTATTTTCATTTTCCGTCACACCGCGGCCATCTTGTATTAACTTTGCCAGATAATTGTCCCTTTAACAAAACATTTCTAATTAAATATTACAGTATACACATTTCTGAAGAAAAGACATCACATCATTGTTTTTAAACGATAAATAACTTATTTTTAACAAACTAGTAGAAAAGACGAACATCGTGTATACCTCTCATACAAAATGCCTTCCGCTAAGCTTATTATTACCTTGACGTTGAAAGTCATAACAGGAAAGCAAGAGAAGAAGAAGGAGAGGAAGGAGAATATTAATTATGATCAAGTAGAAGAAGCAAAACAACTTGTTCAAACTATAAAATACATGTTATTATTTTCATGTTTTAATTTAACGTATCCGTTTTCACATCAGACATGATGATTAAAATAGCAGTTATACAACGTGGCAAATTGTCTTCAGCTCGAATTGAACTTAATAATTTTGTGCGGTTTACTGCTGTTTAACGAATATAAACGCAAACCCCACAATAGCATGGATACCAACACACAGAGGGATAACTGGCCATGAGAGAGCAGACAGGGCCGCAAAACGCGGTACAAACAGCCAGAATATAGTAAACACAGGACTCGGCATTCTGGAGGCAAAAAGCATTATCAAACAACAAGTAATCGACAAATGGAAACAACAATTAAGAGACAGCAATAAAGGACGACACGCTTACCATATGCTCAGAGAGCCAAGTATGAAAAGTCAAGTGAAAGACAACACAAAAATACCAACGTACAAGAAACTATGGAGATTGAGAATCGGGAACTGGAAAGATAAAATCACCCGACCACTTTGCATTGATTGCCTGGAGGAAAACATTAAGAACATTACCTGCTATCGTGCACAACCTATGTCCAGGAACGCATGGACCTAGTAGAATACTTCCAAACAAGAAACACTGCGATGACGCTGAAGGAATGCCTACAGGTGGAAGGCGACAAAGAAGTACAAAAGCTTACAAAACAATTCATTGCAAGAACAGGGAAAGAAATATAACCAACATAAAATAAAGTCAACAGCAAAAGAAAAATATAGTAAGGAGGAAAAAATTCGACCACACGAAAACAGGACAACAGGAAATATATAGAGATGCGTTAAAACTCTCAAACGGTGGACAATAGAAAGACGAAACGACCCTCTCCGACGCGGGAGACAAGGAAAAGGGTGGAAATCGCCCCAACGATGGAGAGGAGGGACGCACTGGATACCCCTCAGATACTAGACAAGAGGAGACGACAGGAAACCTCCACAACGGTGGAGAAGAGACGATGGGAAACCTCCCCGACGATGGGATAAGAGGGACGCGCAGGAAACCCCTCCGGCGCGGGACAAGAGGAGATGGTAGGAAACCTCCCCAACGCTGGAAAAGAGGAGACGATGGGGAACGAGGTGGAAAGTTTCTTTTTTTTTCGACAAATCGGAATCGGAATGTAATGAGTGTCGTGTTGTGTTTTAAATCAATATATTAAACCCAGACAAGGCATCGGTTGTGTGGTACTCCCTGGATAACCGGATCGTCAAGGCAGACGTCCCAGGTATTATGTTGAATGGATGTCCTCTTAGTCGAGAGAGTAAATTGAAGTACTTGGGTATCATCTTTGACAGGTGTTTGTCTTTTAAAGGATCATGTGGAGGATTTGGTGGTAAAGGTTGGTAAGGGACTTAATGCATTGAGGGCTATGGCAGCAACCGGGGTAGATCAGAGGATGCTGTACAGGCTCTTTCAGCAGTTAATAATTTCTGCCATTGAGTATGGTTTGGGGCTGCTCTGCCATTGAGTATGGATTTGGGGCTGCTGACAGTATCAAAACGCCAGCTTGAAAGGTTGGAGCGCATACAGTATGCTGCGTTTACCACAGTGCAGCTCGCCGTAAAAATTTGTTTAGAGAGCCTGTGATCTGACATACGAGTTAAGTGACCAGCCCAGCGAATCTGATTTTTCATTAGTAGAGTGTGGATACTGGGCATGGGTGCTCTTTCTAGAATTTCAGTGTCTGGGATCTTGTCTTGCCATTTAATCTTCAATAGCTTCCTAAGGCAGACTGTGTGGAAGTGGTTTAATTTCATAGCATGCCGCTGGTAAGCAGTCCAAGTTTCACAATCATATAGCAGTGTGGATAATACAACTGCTTTATAGACTTTCAGCTTTGTTTGCAGGCTTATTCCATTTCTGTCATTAGAGACAATCTAACACATTAGAGACTATCGAGACGTGGTCAACGTGTAACAGTTCCTTTGCAGAACGTCGCTCCCATTTCATCAATGTTTGCACTATTGAATCAATATCTCAAGGGAGGAAGTGTTTTACACATAAAAGAATACATATAGCAGTGTGGCTAACACCAGACCATGATTAAAAAAAATTTACATTGATAATATATGTATAACAAGAAATTTAGATCATCTCAACATGTCATAATAATTTGTAGAGGTGCAGATGTAGATTCAGATCACCATCTTATGTTAAGTAAAACCAAATAGAAATTCCAGAGGTACATAAGAATTCAGCCGGCACCGTAGCGAAGGTGTTACAGACGCAGTTCGTAATCCCCCATACCGCGTTCGAAACACAGCTGTGGGCGATTTGGCAACAGACCGCCTTACGTTGGTTTTTTTTAATGAAATGGTATAGGTGCACTGTCGTCCAGAAAGCAATGGCAAACTACTTGAACGTACACTAGTCTATAAATCACGAACAGCCAAAAAATGACGAGGTTGACTGCTACGTCCTGTAAAGGATATGCAACTAACTTTTTTCCACAGCCTTATGGATTATTTGGTGTATGGTGCTAGCCTATAAATGTTTGTAGACTAATCTGCAGTCGAGGAGTGACTTGGTCAATATTACAGCGGCCGTCTTTATTTTCCAGAACGTCTCCAGGTACCAACCTTAGATTGGGCCATTCCTATTAGCACAGACAATTTGTTTTCTTTCTTACAAGTCCCTCCTCGATGGAAATTCGAACACGTGATCACCAAACCGACAGGCAAACGTGCTAGCCACTTCGCTACAATGGCTGTCATTGTTTTAATTGCCGATGCTTTCATTTGTTAAGCTGTCAAATAGTGTTTGTGTGTTCTAGGTCTTGCGTTGATTTTTATGAAATTTTATAGGTGCCGGTCGTTCAGAGACCAATGGCAAACTACTGAACGTAAGCTTTCCCAGGAATCACGAACAGCCAAAAATTGCTGAAGTTGACAGCTACGTCCTGTAAAGAATATGCAACTAAATAACTATAATTCACAGCATTTCGGGAGTTGGTTGAGGACCCATGATTTAATATGGATAAAGGCAAAGGAGAGAAGAACAACACTCACAGGATGCTGATAGGTCTACTAAAATATGAGGCTACCATCATAAACCCGGCACTCCTCAATGTGTTTAAGAGGGTTATTAATTTTGTATGCCATCATCGCACCACTGCTGCACTCTCTTCCAAGTACGATGATCACTTATTGTTGTTTCTGCTACTGTGTATCCAATCTACTCCCACCCCGAACCAACATGGAATACAACGTAAAGGTACAAGTCACGTAGTTACGAACAGAACGAAAATATTGTATACTAGCTGACCGGGCCCGGCTTCGCCCAGTCCTTGGTGGGGAGCATCTCATTTAATTCATATAAGTAGTCTTATAAGTTCCCGTTCCCGTTACCGACTATCTGTCTGTCTGTCTGTCCTGTCTGTCTGTCTGTCTGTCTGTCTGTCTGTCTGTCTGACCCGGCCCGGCATCGCCCAGCTCCTGGTGTGGAGCATCTCATTTAATTCATATAAGTAGTCATATAAGCTCCCGTTCCCGTTCCCGACTATCTATCTGTCTGTCTATCTGTCTGTCTGTCTGTCTGTCTGTCTGTCTGTCTGTCTGTCTGTCTGTCTGTCTGCCTGTCTGTCTGTCTAATCATTTATTGGTTGCAGTTAGAACAACCTTAGATAAACGAAGACCAACTTACAAAAAGCATAAGAAAGAGCACTTGAAAGATCTTTACATCTTCCCCAACAATTAACTTGGGTAAATGGAGCAGCGGCAGCAGCAGCAGCAGCAGAAGAAGAAAAAGGAGGAGTAGGAGCTGGGAGGAGGAAGAGGGAGGTGGAGGAGGGAGGAGGAGGAGGAGTAGGAGGGAGGAAAGGATAGGTGGAGAGAGGAGGAGGAGGGAAGAGGAGGGAGGAGGAAGGAGGAGGAGTAGTAGTAGGGGAGGAGGTGGGATTAGGAGGAGGAGAGAGGAGGAGGAGGGAGGAGGAGGGAGGAGGAGGAAGGAGGAAGGAGGAGGATGAGGGAGGAGGAGGCAGGAGGAGGGAGGAGGAGGGTGGGAGGAGGAGGGGGGAGGAGGAAGAGGGAGGAGGAGGAGGGAGGAGGAAGAGGGAGGAGGAAGGGAGAAAGGAGGAGGAGGGAGAAGGAGGGAGGAGAAGAACACAGGAGGAGGAGGGGGAGGAGGGAGGAGGAGGGAGGAGGAGGGAGGAGGAGAGGGAGATGGAGGAGGAGGGAGGAGAGGAGGGAGGAGAGAGGAGGAGGGAGGAGGTGGAGGGAGAAGGAGGAGGAGGGAGGAGGAAGAGGGAGAAGGAGGAGGGAGAAAGGAGGAGGGGGAGGAGGAGGGGAGGGAGGAGGATGGGAGGAAGAGGAGGGATGTGGAGGGAGGAGGAGGAGGGAGGAGGAGGAAAGAGGTAGATGGAGAAGGAGGAGGGAGGAGGAGAGAGGATGAGGAGGGGAGGAGGAGAAGGGAGGAGGGATGAGGAGGAGGGAGGGAAGGGGGGAAGAGGGAGGAGGGGGAGGAGAAAAGGGGGGAGGAGAGGGAGGAAGAGGGGGGAAAAGGAGGAGGGAGGAGGAAGGGAAAAGGGGGGAGGGGAGGAGGAGGAAAAGGGGGAAGAGAGTAGGAGGAGAGAAAGGGGAAAGGGGGGAGGAAGAAGAGGAGTGATTAGGAGAGGGGGAGGGGGAGGAGGCAGGAAGGAAGAGGGGGGAGGAGGAAAAGGAGGATTAAGAGGGAGGGGGGGGAGGAGGAGGAGAAAGAGGGAAGAGGAGGATGGAGGAGGGAGAAGGGAGGAGGGGGAGGGAAAGAGGAAGAGGGTAGGAGGTGGAGGAGGGGAGAGGTGGAGGAGGAGGAATATAACGCATATGCCTGTAGATTTAATAATGGCTGAAGTTGTTCCATGTCTTCTAGAGTTGGCGACAGTGTAAAGAAATATAAAATCTTCAACTTGATAGAGATAGGTAACTATTATTTATTTATTCTTTAAGCATAAAAAGATAGTTACAATGTTATGCATTATGCATTATTTTTATGAAAACTTTGGAAATGCCTTAAAGATTGCATCATTATTTATTATAACTCATATGCCGGTACATAACTATGGACAAAGAGTTTATAAATCTTTGAAAACGATGCCACCATATGACTAAAAGGTATACAGAAAAGTTATTCCCCTTGAAATAACTTTTACAGAGTTAAGTCCCCTGAGATATATGAAATTATAATGAAAAATGAAAAGTGAAATAATATTGGGTAAGCAGCCAATTTCACTCTATAAAAATATGACAGTTGGCAGCGCTGGAATGAGAGGAAGGCGTGTAGCAAATTTCATCTCAATCAAATGGGCAGTTCGCGAACGCATAAAGGACATACATACAGACAAATATCCACACACATTGCCTTTTTATATATAAAGACTGCTGACCCCCCCCCCCGGCTTCGCCCAAAACCTGGTGGGGGGCTTTTCATTTAATTCATATAAGTAGTCATATAAGTTCTCGTTCCCGTTACCGACTATCTGTCTGTCTGTCTGTCTATCTGTCTGTCCTGTCTGTCTGACCCAGCTCGTCTTCGCCCAGACCTGGTGGGACATCTCATTTAATTCCTATAAATAGTCATATAAGTTCCCGTTCCGACTATCTATCTGCTGTCTGCGCCCGGCCCGGCATCGCCCAACCCTGTTGGGAGCATCTCTTTAATTCATATAAGTAGTCATATAAGTTCCCGTTCCCCGCTGTCTGTCTGTTTTTGTCTGTCCTTTTTTTTTTTCTTTGTCTGTCTTTCCCCCCCCGGGGTCTTTTTTTTCTTAAATTTCCCCCA
>JACEFZ010014807.1:0-15700 GCA_014155875.1 Cepaea nemoralis
TCTATACATCACTTGGAATCTAATTGATCTTTGTCTACACAACCCCTTCAGTCTCTGGATCACTATCTCTCTCTCTTCTTAGCACGGGACAATACCCCTCTTCATATTCCTCCAGAACATACCCACACAACTCTGGCTTCTAACAAATGATACAATAATTTAATAACGAAAAGTGTCACGTGTGTGCAATGTATGTGTATAGAACTTCTGTAGTATAGTCTATTGTGTATGCGAGATGAGACCAGTCATTTCAAGATCTTTCATCATAGTGTCCGGCCATACCACAACACAACACAGCAAGTTCAGATGGACCTCACCAAATGAAGCATCTCTCCGGCCAGGGGTCGACTTCTTCCAGTTGATCGTGGATAGTCTGAGTGCCTGGTTACTAATGTTGAATATTGCATAATAAAGTCCATACGTTCGGAACACACGATGTACTTGATACGTCTATTTAAATCCCGTGACCTAGGAACACTTTCACATATTTCACACGACCTCAAAAGAGAAACAAAAAACATCTTCTGTCTATTTGGACAATGTTACTGAATGATTTTAATTACTATTCCATCTCTCTACCTACAAATGTCATAGTCACTGGAGGTGTTTACATCTCCTTACAATCAGCCGTTCTGGGCACTCAATCACTCACAAACTAGCCTGTTTATGTTAAACACTCTTGGCTCAGACGAGATTATGATTCCATGTGGAACGGTGTCCCATTGCAAAGGCCATTCAGCAGAACTGCACTCGGTGTGACTGCCATTGTCCACGCCTCTGAGTTGTCCTTCAGTTCTCATATACAGTAGAACCTGTCGAAGAGAGAACACCCGGTGAGAGAAACCCGATTCAGACCTACTATATGTGAGTGTAGGCCGACGGCCGTACTCAGATAGTTATATCCTGATCAACCTAGAACTAAACTCTGGCATAAGGCAGAGGAGTTCATCACATTGGCCTGAGATGTTTTAAGAAAAGGAAAGACTAAAGGAAAGCGAAGAAACCCCAGTAGACACCCTACCGGAAGATCCTACCATTGACATTTCCTATATCCCTCAAACCACCCTCAATCTCACTGAATATCATCCCACGACATTGGTCTTAACCTGCTGAGTTAAACCTCAACTTAATTTAAGCAACGCATCAGCCTGCTGCTGCCGACGCTCATATAGTAGGTTCCCACAACGTCCCATCACTACGCCCAATTCCAAGTATCTCCCAATTGTGCATTGTCAATTATCTGCCTAGTATTACTTATACCTAATCTCTATCTATTTAATACCTTATGTAAACTAGTCCTGTCAAGAATTTAAACCGCAAATTGACATTATAGACAAATGTCCGTCGACTTTAATCGACATGGAACACAGTAGTTTCTTTTCCAAATTGGAACAGGAAAAGCCTAACACTCCAGTTCGTTTTAATCCATTTGGCACACTGATTGCAACCTTTTTATCCCGACTGCCGAGAGCTGTGTCCGAATGACGTCACTCCCTTATCCAGAATCCAGATTTCGAGAAACTCTCTTTCTCTTATTCTTGGGTCGGGTAAACAATACACAGACTGGCCCCGCTTTGATCGGGGAAATCCTACCCCTGCACTCAAAGACTTCTGGTCGGCGTTTGATCTGGTAAAACCTTTCCCAGCATCAAATAGTTGTGGCGGCCTAGAAACGGCTGTCTCCGGCAATTTATCATTCTGGTCGGCGTTTCCAGTAATTCCGTGACAATAGAACAGATATTTTGCGACCGCTTTATAAAGGGTTCGTTTCCCACGCCTGTCGTTTGGACGTCAATTTTAACTTTTCGTCCTTGAAAAGTACCTCAGAAGATCGTGAGGGTTCACACAATGGCTAAGGATACTTGAAATAGCGAACGCTACCCATTACGGAAAATCAGTCGTCCAGTGCAATAATTAGTGGCAGCAACTGCTAGTAGTATTAGCAGCACGTATGTGGAATACGTTCGAGTTCAAAGTGAGCGAACGCACACACAATCGAAAAAAGTAGATCTGGTTCCCGGAAGAAGAGGCAGTTGTCGACCCACACAACGACGTGGACATACGGCATTACAGAGACCCCGGTCATACAGATGCACGAGGCAGGGACAGTGACGGAGGATCAAGAATCTTGTAGGCGCGTTGTGATAAAAGATCTACGAGAGCAAGACGTCGACAAAGAAGAAAATGAATTGACATCAAGACAACTCACAATCACACGGAATGACACTATCCAGAGCAAGTCATCGGATGTTGGAGCGCCAACTATTCCTCCCCATGACGCTTGTCTGCAAATGTGGAAGATGATGATTATGATGTGATCAGAGCGACGTTCTGTAAAGGCCATGCTATGTGGTGATTATAGAAGTAGAGCACGCCCGTGATATTGTTGTTACAGTTATTTCCCATAATTGTGTGACCTACTATAAGTGACTGAGTTACGGACACTAGAAAATACAAGTATACATCGTCAGCAAAAACAAAAGGTATTGAATTCAATTATGTTTCCACATTACATTCCAGACATAGAGAACACAATAAGTTTCCTTCTTTTTTATTTTACACCACCAGAGGCGCCGTCTCGAAATGTAACGTAACAGACAGATACGTCTTTCCCTAACTAGCCACTTGGATTTTTCTTTTGCATTTATTTCTCTTGGCTTTGGCGATGAAATTATTACCGCTGCCAACATATCGTTACTAGCCCATAAGCCGAAATGTACCCAAGGAATATCTAGAGATAATAATGGTCCTAGTGGGTTACTTCTGCTGATAAATTTCCTTCCACGGTGACTTGATATGCGTGGAGTGATTGTTTTGTGAGTATATACCTAAGGTGATAACACACATTGGGTATCCTCTGTGTGAATATATACCTGAAGTGATAGCATATGTGGGGTATAACCAGCCTAATCGCCAGCCTCAAAACGTCGTAACACATCTGACTTCACCTCAAGAGTAACACTTTTCATGGTTCACTTAAAACTAGACACACTATCAGCGCTTACTGTGCGCTTTGAACTAACAATTATGGGGGAATTACACGATAAAATCCTGGAAAAAACGCACTGCACAAATTTTAAAATGATGACGTTGACGCAAAAATGACAACAACTGAGTAAGGAGGCGTTCCACGTCGGTAACACAACGCGGAATTACGTAGTTCCTCCGCATGCTAGCAAGTTCTTCCTCAAGGGTGCGGTATCGCAACACAGGTGACGATGTTATGGTGGAACGTAGCGACGTAAAGTGATGTCCCATTGTGACAAAGACGTTTTAGCGAAACGACGTAAACCGAAGTGACGTATAGCCGGGTATTCCTTTACTTCAACAGCATTTACTTGAAGTGATAACACATCTGGAGTATCTTAGGTGTCTGACATACTTGAACTGATATGGCATGTTGGGCGCTTGTGATGTAGTAAATACTTAAACTGATCAGGAACGTGGAGTGCTTGTGGTGTGAGTATATACTTAAAATGATTAATTTTGCTCCTGTGACAGGTGGGCGAGCACATAAGCATCCGGAAAGGGAGGGCAGGGGTTGTGTGCAACGACAGACTGACCGATCGATTGACAGATAATGCAGAAAAATCGCATACATACTGACATAAAGACATATAAATAGACACACACACACACACACACACACACACACACCAGTTATTCTGAGATTCGTGTGAAGGGTGGCTGCGAATATAAGAACTAATCAAGGTAAGCGATTATTAGATGTAATGCAATCCTCATCTGTTACTATCTGTTCACTCCAACTCAGTTTCATATGTCCTATGTGGAAGACATTAGCTACTATAACCCTCACCCAACTATTTTTGTTTGTATCCATGTACTATCTACGTCATCTCATGTACTTCCTCAGCACAGACATAGAGTAACAGAGAGCCTACGACCTCTTCGGTCTGGTCCTGCGTTATTACAATTCAACGTAGGCGCACATCATTGCTCTGTGATACTGCCCTCCCCATGACTAATCTGTGCGTGTATAATATAAAGACACGTGTTTTGCACACATTCACTGAAACACTCCTTAGGTTCATTCTAGGCCGATCTTCATATCTTAGCATCACGACCTAACACACACACACACAAACACGTACACCCCAAATACAAACACATACACCCCCTCCCAAACAAACACACACACTCACATACAAAGACTCACACAAACACACAAAGACACTTACACATAAACTACAAAACAACCAAAGTGGTGATTAAGATTGCTTGCACTGTTTACAAATACAAACGCACACACCCATTGCTAAGCAGACAAAGTCATTACGATGTTGCAGACGGTGTCGTGGAGTTCAGGAACTTGTCAAACAATGCACGAGACGCATCCAGCATCGCCGGCAGGCACCATGTAATAGGAGGCAGCTCACAAAATGATTCTGCGGGAAAATTGCTAAAAGAACTGGGGGAAATTGCACCTCGTCTGTGCAGGCTTGTGGACATTTCCGAAGACGTTCGATGAAGGCGAAGATCGGGTTACTGTGTAAGGTTTTATATTTTCAAATGACATATGGATTTTTGTCCAGTTGTTGTCACACTAACGACCTGCACTGGGAATAAGTGTTCTTGATGTTCGGGTGTCAAAATACAAGCATTCTTTCAACGGACGATGGAGCAGACGGGGTTTATGCCTATTCTTTACTTCCCTGAGTGCCGAACACTTCCTAGACTCGGAGATCTGTCTACACCAACATTTTACTGTTGTTGTTGATGTCTTGGCAAGTTTACGTTCAGTAGTTTGCCATTGCTTTCTGAACGACAGGCTCCCATACCAACTCGTTTAAACCCAGCGCAACGCGGTCTGCTGCCAAATCGTTCACCGCTGTGTTTCGAATGCGGGTAAGTGGGCTTACGAATCGCGTCAGTAAGCTCTTTGCCAAAAGAGCACACTAGATAGCAGAAATAAAACACAGAGAGTTATAAATGCATCAGAATGATATCACGTGTATCATATTCACGTTATAAATGAGAAGTAATAATAACAAGTAAACATATATGTTTAAACCTATGTATAATCATTCAAGGCACAGTTTGGCATAAACAAATAATATAGGATTGTTCAGAATAACTACGAGCATAAAATAGAAAATTACTGTCATAACATAGGCACACAATATGCCTGATGATTTCAAGCGAGAACGTGCTTTAGAAAAATCAGTTATTGGAGTAAACATATCTTCTTCTTCTTCTTTGCGTTCATCCGGAGTGTTTTTTCAGATGTGATTGCGGTGTGTCTGTTATGCGCCCTTGGGCCGAAACCCGTAGGCCAACACATCCGACTATAGCGTGCATTTTTGACCAGGTAGCATTCCTGCGAAACAGATCTTATTAGTGCGCGGGATTATTGAGATTTAAAAGAAATTCCATCAGGTTGTGCTGGCATCACAATGTCTCGAGCTTGGGACAACAGCTCCAAACAGATCTTATACTGGAGCTGTTGTCCCAAGCTCGAGACATTGTGATGCCAGCACAATATGATGGAATTTATTTTAATTCTCAATAATCCCGCGCACTACGATCTTAATTCTCTGCTCATTAAACACTTGTTCTTCATAATCTCAAGCAAAAAGGCAATTACCTTTCTGTCCTTTTCGATACGTGCCACATATTTTAAGACAGTATATCGCATTAGAACTGTAGAAATGTGTTTTGAAATTGGAACTTTTAACACGCAGAATAAGGCTACTGAACAAATGGTAAAAGTAATGAAAGTCAGTCAGTCAATCAATCAATCAATTAATCAATCAGATGCTGTTAATTCAGGCTGGCTGCAATGAAAAAGTCCAGCATTTCATGGGCTCTCCGCAGGACTTTTTCCGCAGACCCAGAGGCCATCTTGTCCACAGCTTTCTGTCGCATAACCCAGGTCTCGCGGAAAATGTCCCTCGCCAAACATACGCGACCTCCGAACAATGAACCCAAGCTTATCCTCACCTTCCATCCACATGCCTATGCCATCAAGCACATTTTCCTAAGACTCTGGTCTATCTTGGAATCCGATCCAACCACTCGTGAGGTATTCTCCAATGGCCCTAGGGTAATTTTCCGCCGTAACCAGAGCCTCAGAGACCACCTTGTGCATAGTCGCCTCCCCACGGTTACTTCATCTGTGGGCACATTGGAATGCCATCGTAAGAACTGTCTGACATGCCCATACGTTGTTCAGACACCAGAGATTGCATTTCCACGAGGCACCTTCACCTTGAAAGATTCTTTCACTTGTACATCCCGCAATCTGATTTACGTCATCATCTGCAAACGATGTGACATGACATTGGCCAAACGGGCAGACGTCTTGCCGACCGTCTTAGAGAACACCTCAGAGACATCAATCAGGGCGCTGACAAACATGTCCCCAACCATTTCAATTCCTCCAACCATAATGGAGTCGACGATGTATGTGCCACCGCATTAAAACCCTGCTACTCCAATCGCTCCGTCAGACTCAAAATTGAATGCCTGCTAATCAACAATCTGGGATGCATCCATCCAGCAGGTATCAATACTGTTGTGGACACTACGGTATAACTATGGTATCTTCCTCAATTGTTTACACTATCTATTACTATGCTCCCCCCATCCCCATATCTATACCTAACTGTCCCCACACCCTTAGACTTTCATAGAAGACTTTTGGCTACTTACATCTTACCTTTCAACCCACTTTTAATTCTGCAGCAAACGAGCGCCTTCGCAGCTGGCCAAGTAACGAGTTGGCCAAGTAACTGGCATAGTTCGTGTGTGTTTTTGTTTCCTTTTCTCTTTGTTTGCTGTATTTCGTTGTGTCCTTGACAAAGATTCTGAGAATCGAAACGTCGGTAGTCCTGTGTGTCGTATTGTACGCGCTTATGTGTAGTTTATTTTATTTTATTTTATTTTATTATTCATTTTATATATTTATTGAGTGCTTCTGATTTCGGATTTTCACCTGTATTTCGCGATACGATGGATCTCCGTGTAAGGTATGTGCAACGTTGTTGATGTTTTGTACGTTTCTTCTCGCAGGAGTTTAATATACCTATTTGTTTCAAATTCAAATTGTTATATCCTGCTGCAAGCCGCTGCTTTTTTGTCTTTCTGTAAATCACCATTTCCGGGGCCTCATCCAGGTTTTCTAATTGCATATTCACGGCCAGGGTTTCGGTGTCATAAAGTAGTGTTTACTATATATATATATATATATATATATATATATATATATATATATATATATATATATATATGTGTGTGTGTGTGTGTGTGTGTATATATTAGAAAGAGGGGAAGAGGTGAAGAGAGAGAGAGAAAGTGTGGGCGGGAGAGAGCGAGCGAGCGAGCGAGTTGGAGAGGTAGTGAATGAGAGAAAGTGAGCAGGAGTAAAAGAAAGAGATAGAGAAAGGAAGGGAAACAGGGAGTAAAAGAGAGAGGGAGAGAGAGAGAGAGAGAGAGAGAGAGAGAGAGAGAGAGAGAGAGAGAGAGGGAGAGAGGGAGAGAGAGTAGGGTAGATAGAAAGAGACACATAGAGAAAACAGTGAGAAAGTGAGAATGAAAAAGAGGGTGAGAGAGACAGAAAGCGACAGATAATCAGAAACAGAAAGAGAGACTGAGAGAGAGATAGAGAGAGAGAGAGAGAGAGAGAGAGAGAGAGAGAGAGAGAGAGAGAGAGATAGAGAGAGAGAGAGAGAGATCTAAAAAATAGTGTAGATTATAATAAATACGCATGATGGCTTAATAAATCGGAACATTTAATGAATAACAATATTTTGTTCCTACCGTCCCACGAGCAGTTTCACATTTAGAACACCTAACCTCCGCGCGGTTGCTGCCAAACTGCTGACATGAAACAGGTGCGAAGTAACCCAGTTGGGTGGGTGCTTCTCTCACCCACATGATTCATGCCTAATAAAGAAAAGGTAACCGCGTAGATGCACTGTCGTAGGCGAGAAAGGTGCTCACAAGTTCATGTAATTAGGCTCCACGTTGATGTGAAGTGACACGTTGCCTTGCTGGCTGCCTTCCCTTCCGAGCGTCCTCAGGTATGTGTTTGTACAACTGGTTTAGACGGTGCATCTGCGAACTTGCTCGGATCCCAATGACCTAGGTCACGAAGCCAGGACATGCCAACTCAACGAATGTCTGCCTGTTGAGTGCCTCCTGAACATTATATTAACAGAAGCTGAAATTTCAGGAGGACTGCTTTGTACTGATATTGGAAGTATAATGATGACGTTAACGTGCGACGCGAGGTTAGTTGTGTTAGCCAATTCAACGGTTAGCTAGACAGTTTTGGAAGACAAGCAGTTTCAGGAGGAAGCAAGGTCCAAATGGGTCCCTGGGATTTATTGAATCGCTGAAAATGAGTTAAGTAACTAGTCTTTGCAGGAGAAGGTAATAATGGTTCAACTGGCAGGGGACAAGGGTATAATTTACTGCGTTCGTAAGTCAAGGAAAGGGCTCATATACAAGCCTTAGGGCGTATTTGGTAAGTTATATTAGACCCAGCGCGTACAGACCACTCGGTGGGTAGTGTGGCCCTATCGCGCGACTGCCTTTGCTTTCTAAAACATTTCCTGATATTCATTTTAGACTGGGTCGACCTCAGAGCCTAAGACAATTCCCAAAAAAAAAAAAAAAAACTGCCCAAATGAGGAGTTGAACTCATGACGACTTGACCAGCAGGCGGGTGTTTAGGCACTACGCTAATACGGTTCTCGGTTTCATACATTGATCTGTTAATAATTAAATACTGCTTCGTCAGAAAAGAACGCAATGGCGACACTGGCTTAAAAGGTAATGTGCCCGGATGAATGCTGTTTTAAAGAAATGGCAAATGGGAACTAGTTGTCACACTGGATTAGTCATATACTGAAAATGTTACAAGCATCATTCGTACAGAAGTGTATATGTGTGGGGTGGCTATATGATCACTGAAACCTAAGACAGGATGATATAACGACAGTTTTATGTTGTCACACATAAAATAATAGATGTATCACCCACAAGCAGGTACGATAATGCCGTGGTAGAAGGTTCAACCCCTACACCGTTCAGTTGGACTACACTATTGATCTTCTCATTCCTTGACTTGTGGACGTAAATTACAAATACCTCAGAAGTCGGAGAGAGTTCGCCTGATGACGAGGGACACTGGTATTAGAGACAGGTAATTCACACTCAAAATGCAGTTCAGTGAACTAGAAGTAATAGCACATGTATGGACTACGCTTGAGTTCAAAGCGCGCGCACGCAAAATAGGACGCTTGATCAGGTATTGTCAGGTTCTATGTCTTTATCAAGTTAATATGTCACGGGTTACTTGCAACACCACAGATCAATTGCGACCCTGATAATAGGGAAAAGCTAATCCACAGGCAAACAGTTCACTGCACTCAACATTTACTAGTAGTGGTAGTAAGTGTATGGGCTATGTTTGAGTTCACAGCGAACGAATCAAACACAACCTAGACCAAGCCACTTGCAAACTGTCCAGAAACCACCAGCACCAACCATAGCAGAATCCGCGACACTGACAGAAGCATTCTCCTGGCATTTATATAACCAATGCTACCGCCGGCTTTTAAAATACATGCATGACATAAATAGAGGGCACGATTAAGTAGAGGCGCATTTACAATACCCAGTACGGTCAAAATGAACCATCTGCTAGTAGACAATCAGATAGACTATTATTTCAAACATCAGAACTAGAAATTCAACAAGTACAGAGTGCATTATGAGAAGGAGGCTGTATATCGTAGTGGCGAGTACGCTTCTCAGGCCGACATATTGGTAAATTATTCATTTGAATCTCAATCGAGAAGGTGATATCTTTTCCAGTCACATGAACTCACAGATTGATCTAACTCTCCATGTGACTTCTTCCTTCAGATATCACTGTGTGGTCTAGATATTTAAAAACAAATGTTTGTATTCCATATCTTTACTGCATATAAAATATATTAGCATATTATAGTGTCGGTTGAGTTTAGTTGAGCTAAGAACTGACATCAATGCACTCAGGATACTCCTATACGCGCTCCGTTTCCTCGTTCAACAGCCAGTGAAGAGTCACACTACTAATCCTTCCCATCGCTATCTGATTGAAAGTTAGCCTGGTCTTCCCTCTCAGTTTTGAGATTCTTCCATATCTCCTGCCAATGCTTTGGAAACTACCATCCATTCATTGCTAACGTTTAATGATTATCTCGTCTGTCTGTTTATACCAAAACTTTGACTACATAATGATCAGGTTACTAAATCACGAAATGGAGTTACCAACCCCCCACCCACGTCTTCACCGCCACTTTTGCCTCCAAGAGAAATATTAGCAACCGAGTGTACAAAGTTTTGATGACCCTTAGACCATATATGATTTGAGAAAACCATCTCCTGTCAACTGGACGTTTCAACAGCAGCGCTGCCCAGGTGAACCAGTGTGCATGCACTATTCCGCACCTCGTATCTGTGCACTGATGACAATAATGCATTTACTGTCGTCATTAAAAGGCAGTTAGCTAACTTTACTGTCCGTAACTCGCACTCAGCTGGTTTTAATGTCCGTGGCTCGCACTTCATCACCCAATACACCAAAGAACTGTCTTCAGCTTGAATAATGACATGTCAATATGTATCTCCAAACACACAATACGGGCCTTTGGCATGGTTCAGTAAGTCCCGTTTAAAGCACGCAGTCGATAAGACACTGACGAACGAACCATATTTGTAAAGGGTCACAAGAGAGGCACGCAGGCCTGTTTTACGTTCCGCCCTTTCAACCAGTCATCTTCATCATTAAGTGCCGTGCCGACTGACGTATGCGTTCATGACTCTCCACAGATCTCGGTCTTTGGTTTTCTGGATCAACTCTGCCGTTGATATTCCTCCATGCCACGGTCGCAATCCATCCAGCATCATTTCTCGTTGTCTGCCTCTGCCTCACTTCCCCTCTATCTTTCCAGTTGTCACGATGTTCTCCAGCGCCTCTCTTCACATCACATGATGTAGCATGATGAAACAGAACTCCCCATTCCCAGCCCGACACATTCATGGGAATACTTTCGATTTAAGTGGCGTTTCCAAATAGAAGGACGATTCTTGGAAATAGTATGTTCTAGAACGAGTTGGGGGAGGGCAGCGGTATATGCGCTTGTCTTTTGATTGGTTAATAAGTAATGAGCCCACGCTATTCCTGGGCCATATTTTAAAATCTAATTAGTTTGAGCGGGGATTTCACCGGGAGCGGTCGCTAGTGTGATGTGATGACCCAACAATGCCCTTAAAGATTCAATAATATATTGTTCTCTGGACAACAGGTACCATTTTAAAACATACTTTGATGTTGTAGTTGTGCCTAGTGAACGAATGAGAAGAATATAAGAGTATTTTATGAATAAAATGTGAAAGTGGAAAACCTAACTTCTGTGCGCCAGTATTCTGGATACTGCTTCTTCAACCTTGACATGTCTTTCACGCTGTATACTCCAAGTGCATATTAATCCCTTGTTGTGACTGGTTGCGTATGCTTGATGAATGTATAGTACACTCATGCAAATTCGCAAACCCAAACCCCTTGTGCATTCTTCATGCCTAGGATGACTCATTCTTAAATCAACTGTACCTTTGCTCTCGCGAGTTAACATATGGCAGTCTGAATTAGATTGAGTGATGTAAACATGTACAAGTCCCTTGGTAAAACGCTGAGAATGTTGGAGTGAGTGAGTTGGTGATTTAATAAATATCCTCTCACATCTAGTGGAAGGAAAGATTCTTCAATATCCATATGTAAACGGGTTGTGTGTGGCACGCCAGAATTGCTAAGTCCATGTGATACCTGGTGGCTATAAGCTCAAGAGAATTAATATAATTTCTCTTTGAAGTATTACACTGTTACCTCTACTGTTGGATGGTTCATATAAACTAGTTCCCAAGAGAACCATAGATGTGTGAACCTGTGTCTTAGTTGGCTGAATATAATGTATGGCTCATGCAAACTTACACGGACTAAACATGTTTTCCACATATGTGCTTGGTGCATATGTGAACAATTGTGTATGAAATTGAGCTTCTGTTACCTACTGTAGTAGACATGAAAATTACTCAGTGGGGAGAGAGCACATGATGATGATAAAGATGTGTACCTGTGAGTCAGGTCTGTCTGAGGAAAAGGGTGAGGTCTGGCATTGCTGAGTGAGTGTATATGGAATAGGACATTCATGCACCAACATCACATCCATAGGAATGGATGTCTGGTCTGCTAATTGGGTAAATGCCATTAGTTAATCCATATTGCATATTGCAGTTGTAAATGCCTATTTTCCATTTCCCTTCACAATGCCTGTCCCATGTTGCTATGTCACAATGATTGCTGTACTGTGTCTGGTCCTCCCTGTGCCCAGGTCTACTGTGGTTCAAACATGGTGGAACTTAGACCACATAAAAGCTTGTAATTGTGTTAAGCTACCCTGTCTCAGCATATGGTCTTGTGATTACCACAGTGCATCACAGTGAAATTCACTACATCATCAACCTTAACCTTCCCCATCTCCATCTGTGTATGCTAATGTATGATAACATCATCTTTTAACACATGCAAAGAGATGTTGTGCCATTGTGTATATTGACAGAGAACAGGAGGATGGAGGAGAGGCTTCCATATATCATCTGGGACAACTAAACAGAAGTCCTAGATCCAGAAGTGACTCCCTATCAGAATGCAGGAAAATCAAAGAAGAATTTTCTCTCAGCTCTCAACAGCTGAATGCACAAATGGGAGCAAAACACAATCTGAAGCACTACACATGTGGTGAACTGGACAGTGATCTTTGAGTCAACCAAATGTCATCTGAGAACTAAAAAAACAAGTCTATGGTGGTGTACCTCATTCAAGACGTCTGGTGAAATGACTGGGACAATGGATTGTTTGGCTAGGACTTATCTTAGTTAATCTCCAGCCTGGTGCTCACACAGTTTTTCAGAATGAAGACTTGTTAAGTACGTGAGATAGACTGATGAGAAGGAAGAAGACTGGGACATATTTGTATCTTAGATCTTCCTCTACAGGAAATGTAGAACAGATTCCTAAGTCTCAACTTCATAAACAGTCAACTCACCAGTGAAAGACAAGGCTGTAGCTTTTCTTCAAACTGTGACAGTAGGGGATAATTAGTCAGACTTGGAAAATCATCATGGGAAGAACTGCAACCTGAGCTTGTCCAACACCCATCATAGGTGCTAAAAGGATTAAACAGACCAGTGGAGCAGAATGTCCCCATGCTTGCCCTAGGTTATGGCTTATCTTGGTTTTCCCTCATTAACAGTAGAGGAAAGGATAAAAGTCAATGGTGTAGTGGTGATTAGAGAGGAGAGGAGGAGGACAGCTGGTTATTGGCTGGTGGAGTAAATAAGAAGTGTTGTATCTTTTTTATCAACCTGCATGTGTGACATATTTTATGCATTTTCTATGCAATAATTGAAGTGTTGACATGACAGGAGATGGAACAATGGTCGTCACTATACTCACCATCAGCTCAATAATTAATGAACCAGTGGTTTTAAGTACATGTCCCCAGTGAATTTCTTGTACAGTTGCTGTCAATTATTGTATCTGTGACTGTCTTAAGTGCTGTGGTTGGTTATACATATTGTGAAAAGTCTTGTATAGATGTTGTCAAGTATCTTTTATGATGTAAGTCTTGTACAATGGCTGGTGTACACAATTCGTTGTGAATGTATGTCCCACTTTTGTCAAGAAACTGTCATGTAGATGTCTTGTCCAACAGATGTAATGTACAGTTATTGTTGAGTTTGTCTACAAATAATTGAGTCCTACAATCCCAAAGAAATGGGACAAACTGATATAGGTCACAAAATGACAAAATATATAGGAGAAGATCTATGTGACGGACGAACAGCACACTGTCAACATTATGTTGAGTGAGATGGATCCTCAGTTGTACAGGCGCTAATAGTTCAGATCTTCTCTGGCCTTGGGTGAACTAGTTACTTCTTTTATAAATTTCTGTGTAGATACATAGTGGTCTCACAGTGGGGGTTTGAGCCAAAGAAAAATGGTTCTCCAAAAAGGCTATTGCGGGAATGATTAGCTCATTTGAGTGACCTCTAGACAAAACGTGCTAAATCATATCCTTATCTTGTTATTTATTATTCAAGATATATCTCCAGAGAACACTACAAACTAGGTCCTCTGGCAACTCAATCAAACATGTCACACATGACCATAAAAAAGCTGTTTGTTTCATATTGTTGTATATACTGTTCTAGTTTCGTTAGCCTTTTTAAGGCGTTCATTGTTAGTTAATTTGGTAGTCCAAGTAATTCGCAACATTCGTCTAAGGAACTACAGCTCTGTTGCTTTCAATCTCTTCCTAATTTGTTCATTTATATTCCAAGATTCACAGCCATACAGCAAAACATGTTCTATATAGCTCTTCAGCACTCTCTTTCTTACATTCAATGATAGTGACTTAATGCATAAGATATTCATTTTCTGAAATGTCATCTTATGCAAATCAATTATCTAATGTGCATGTTATATTCACATGAAAACGACTTTGTAAAAATGAATGTACCATTGAATATGTGTAAAATTAATGAATAAATGAGTGTCAAATGTATCTGGCTGTTAAATTTCAAATAGTAACCAGCAGACATTAATTTGCGCACACATTTTATTATAAACTGAAATGTCAGCCGGCTCAATTTCAATGTTGCTTTAAAAAAAAAAAATTCTTGTTGATGTCTGTAGGTGTACGAGGAAAAATACGACTTGAGAATAAGTATAGGACAGTTACATTTTATTCCCTAATGAAATCAGTGTATTTAACCCAGTCGTTATATTAGTATTTAATACAGCATATTCCCTTAGGGAATGTAAACACTGAAGACACACACACAGTAGGTTGCACGATGTATTGCCTGACATATTTCACTGCATCTCGTCAGGTGTATACTGCAGAGTTATATATCATACGAAGTAAACAGCTGATTCATATTTTTGCTGAAATCATAATTTTCGAATGAAGCGCATTTGCTATCCCCACAGTAATGGTTGAGTCACAATGAAGTATTTGTGTCTGCTTAGCCCATGTTCCAGGTACATGTGTGCTGACGCCCCGGCGTGATTGAGTAACCGTGTGTTGTCCGTTGAATAGAGTAATGTCTTTGCTTTGTTCACTTTACCGGGGCATATTTAGCAGGTTTTAAATAAGGGCCTGTTGATTGCACGCGGTTTGCTAATGTCTGTGTACACTCAATATTATATTTGTATATTATTATTCTTTATCCTGAACCGTGGTTTGCTGAGAGGACAGGGCCGCCCACTTGAAGGTTGTTGACAGATCCATTGAGTGACAAGTTTGCGTGTGTGTGTGTGTGTGTGTGTATATATATATATATATATATATATATATATATATATATATATATATATATATATATATATATATATATATATATATAATTCATTCATTCAGTAGAATGTCCTTTGCAAAACCCCGCTCCCGTAACAACCTTCCGGAAATTGTCTCAATCACAAGCAAGATGTCCCGCGTCCGATACACCCATCTGGAGATCATCGGACCACATCATGGACCCATCTTCTCTTTGGCCTTCCTCTTCCTCTCTTCCCAGGCATATACCCCTCCATTATTGTTCTCTCCAAACTTTCATGACGTTT
>JACEFZ010014808.1:0-15833 GCA_014155875.1 Cepaea nemoralis
TTGGGCGACACCCAGACCCAATCAATGACGCTGTCAGAAGTCACCTGGTCGAGTGGCTATTCTAGTGACCTTCCCATCATTCAGACAGATTAGGGCAGCATATGCCAGGGCGTCCTCCAGATCTTCTCCCTGTCTATTGGTGATGCAATTCCCCCATTGACTGTCTCTGACATTGAAGTCCCCACAGTAGATGATATGCCTTTCATCGATATCGAACAAACTCTGCCATTGTCACACGTCGACCTTCCCATTTCGCGCATAAACGTTCACGATTACAAGTTGCACTGGTGTCATCCTTATAACAATCACTTTGCCATTTCGAATCTTAAAATACACCTTGTCCTTGTAAACTCCACCTTGTTTACTGACGTCAGAGTGACGATTCTCCGTTTATTACCAGTCTCCTAGATATCCGTAAGTTTTTGGGCTTCAGGATTCTCTACATATTATTAATGACCTCAACCGCGGGTACTCGCCTTATGGCATTATGCCCTCCTCACCTTTAAAATGATCTTATCATTTTACCAGACCATAATGAATAAATCTGCTAATAACCGTGCAGACGAAATATGTTAAAAGCTATGCTAAGTATGACTGTATGGTTCCCTATGTATCCTACACAAAATTTAAAAAAGAATTATTATTCGACGGGCATGCCCACCTGTCTACATTCCCGCGGTAGACGTCATATAGTCAGCCCATGGGGAGGCTTTACTAACTAAATATATAAATCTATATAATTTAGTCCCTCATTTGACCATTTGCCAAGCGTCCTAACTCAAGCTAAACTTGAGCAAGGGGACGTGTTTGATTCACAGGTACCAAGCTGCCAGTCCTAGTGCTTGCTTTATAACTCTCGCTGTAATATCTATCTCTTGCTAAGATCATTTCCGCATAGGTGAGGTCCTTTGCCTTGAATGTGGCCGTAGTGGTACTCCGTCATAGTTGTAGTCCTATGTTGCATCCGTTGACTCTCAACAATTTCCTGGCAATTCATGGCGAAATTAACATGTGGCATACTCTTCGCCTGTGAGCTAACAGCGAACATAATGCCACTCATATCTTCAATTAATAAATTCTAATACTAATAAATTAATTCAATTATGTGAACAACATTGATTGACGACAAAAACATAATCTAAATTAATCTAACTACTATACTAGTTCATAGTATCTCAATATCATCATGCTAATAATTAATTATCACTCTACATAAGTGTTCATATTAATAATAAACAGTTAACATAATTAACATAATAGTGTTTTTATGTGTAGCTAAGTGTTCATGACTTATTAATCCTCACAGTGATCATCATAATCATATTTAACTATCAAAGTTCAACATAAATGTAACCGAATCGTCCTCAAAGCGATTTCGATCTCTGTTGGTCTGGACCAGTTCAACGTCCAGATCATATAGTAGGAAATATTATAATCATCGACTCGATCTAATGAACACGATGACTGGCTTCCAAATTTCTCTGCCAATAAACGAAAAATTGACAACATATGTATATACCTGATAATATTATACAAATAATTTGTTGTTTGTTATGTAAATTGTTATAGAATCAGGTGCATTTAAATATATTCAATCGGCCTAACTAATATATAACTAACGTAGATAAACATTCAGAAAATGAACTGATTCCAACGATCTAAAGACGACTAAGGAGACTTTTAAGAATATTCTCATTGACTAGAATTTCGCAGATCTTAAAATTTTTTTTAGTCTTGCAGAGAATCATAGCTATTAAAGATTCAAGACCTCTAAGAAAGATAAATCAGAAATATAATATAATCTAATAATCTGATTCACCAAGAATAAATATTGAGATTAAATAATATTCATGTTCTCTATTATAGACATAATTACCAAAGAATAGAGAATCGAACTATTTTCTTAGATGAATTTTAGAACTATAAGATAGTGTGAACAATTCTGACAAGTAGAGCTTTATATCAGTGACACCTGGAATAAATAAGTAATAGGACCCTAATGTGTCTGTAGTGTACTATGTGTTGATATGAACCTAACACTTTCATCGCATTTTATTTTTCTTTATTCTTTTCTTTTATTCTTTCTTTCATTCATTTTCTTTCTTTCTTTCTTTCAAACCTGTAAAATCTCTCTTCTGCACGCATGCCAATATGTGTACATTGTAACTTTGTTAATTGGAACAAAGTAATTGTTTTCAGTCTTGTGTATCTTCTGTAATGCATACGCTGCAATGACCTATGTTTGTAAATCTATACCAGAAGTAAGACAAGTAACCATAACTATAGTAAGCAAAGACAAGTGTAGTTTGTCGTCTGTAGTGTTCTCTGCATTTACTTATCAAGTTCGTAAAGTATATCTTTGCCTTTACTCTAAAGTTTATAACCTTTGCTTTGATTTGCGCACAAATGTTTTTGGTGTATTTCTTGGCTTCTGTTAACCAATCTACAAGTTTCTTTCTGGTTTGTGTGTACAGCCTCTTGATTTGTGAGTGTGTAATTGTAATGCCGCACGCAATGTATTTATTTGATTGTGTGTATATGTTAGTGACATACTATTTAACTTCAGCGTGCATGTGTGTGATACATCTCCTGACTTCTGTGCGTACGTTTGTGATACACTTTTTGACTCCTGTGCGTGTGTATGTAATACATTTCTTGCCTTCTGTGTGCATGTTAATGATATGTCTCTTTGCTCGTATGAAACCGTTTGTACAATGTTTCTTGAGCTGTGCGTATATGTATGCACTGGTGTAAATAGCATATATCATTGTTCTAAAATAGATATTTATGACAACATCTTCAACCTGTGATATGGTCAACTTCGCTAAAGTTATGATCTGGGCAATCATTATTGCTATCCAATCCCATTGCCGTTGTTTATGTAACACTTTAGTATGCTGTCTCTGTTGTTTGTACTGAGTGCGTGTAACCTTTATTCTCTTTT
This sequence comes from Cepaea nemoralis, assembly GCA_014155875.1. Taxonomy (NCBI): domain Eukaryota; kingdom Metazoa; phylum Mollusca; class Gastropoda; order Stylommatophora; family Helicidae; genus Cepaea; species Cepaea nemoralis. The sequence continues at coordinate 2,945 of JACEFZ010014808.1, forward strand.
TGGGATGTTTAATAAAAATGTCATTGAGAGACATGTAATCACGCTTGATTTGTTTTTTTAACAACAGTTATTTCTTCATGTTTAGGTTCGTTGACTTTGTACAATTCGCAATTATTTACCGTTGTTTTATCACAGTTTTGTGTTATATCGTGTTCGTTAACAGCTGATGTAGCCTGTTCTATTTGCGTCTTTGCTTCTTCTTCTTTATCTTCTTCCTCTTGTGTCATTTCAATTTGGGTACTTGTACTTGTACTTATGCTTGTGTGTGTTTCGTCAGGTTTGTTTTCGGTGGTCACTTTCTGAACGAAATCTTTGACATTCGGTATATTACCGACCCAGCACCAGGGTTTGGTAATACAGCAGCACATACTTTACCTTTGTAATATGGGCAATCAATCATGACCCATGCGGTCTTGTATGTTTCTATGGTACCCCCGAATGTTCTGCAACCAATACTATTACCTGTGTAATCACATTCTTTTATTAGCTTGTGATCGACTCCCACAATAACTGATGAAGTTAATACAGGTCGTTGATATACTATTGACCCATGCTTGTGGAGTATAATGCAAGCCTTTCCTGTCTTTATCATCTTCAATGATGAATACTGTGTTCGTTTCATAAATTTGTTGTAGTTGTTTCCTTCTTTTCTCCTCTATCAATATTTCTAATCTTTCAAGTCTTTCTTTTGCAAAATCCCTAAGGTTTGACCCGGTTAAACCATACTTCTTACCTATGTCTATAAAATCTTGAAGCATCGACATGTCGTCCTACTTTCGTCAACACTAATCTAGCTGAAAAATTTGTAGAGAAGTGCAAAAATGAAAAAGAAATTTACAATATGGAAATACGTCCAATCGATAGTAAACAATATATCAAATGTTGAACAAACTTTCAACTTCAACTCAACAATAATTTCAACAATAGAAATTTAGCAATCTTAATGCGATAGAATTGTCTTAAGTGTTACTCTATGTAAATACTAGAAAATAGTAATAAAAATATATTCAGTATAAAGAATATAATAATAACAGAAAAGTAACAGTTATGAGAGAACGAGTGAAAAGTGACGTAAACAGATATCTGCTCTTATAAAAGAATAATACTGACTATCGATATATTATGTATGCACTTGATCAAACAACAATCAACACAACCATCAACAAATCATACTGACCTTAATTCCCTGTGTGTTGACGTGACATGTAGACCCAGAAATATTGAAGTGGGTCTAATATCTGAGCAATGGCGGCTTGATGTTGGTATGGATGAATGATGTGGATAAATATCCTGCCGTTTGTGTATGTGAAGGTAAGAATCCGTCCTTTGGAAGTATGCGTGGAGTGTGTTGATTTTCTAGAATGTGAGGCAGTGAACCGTACTGAATATATGGTCACGGTATATAAATATGACGCCCGTAGCCCCGTGCTCACTGCTTAAGGTATAGACCTTCCTATGAACCTTTATTTGCCCCGTTCATTTGGTGGTGTGATGTCCAACAACTCGTCATGTCATTTTCCTGAGTAAAGTAGTGTAAATGTCTATATGTATCCCGTCCAACGTATGTGATGATGTCCACAGGTGTGTTGGCTTCCGGTCAAAAGTGTAGGTGTAGTGAAATACTTCTTTATTAAAATTCCGGTGAGCAAAGTCCAAAACGTGTATTGATGCAGTTTCTCTTGATACTGATGAAAATGGCGAGACGTGGAGGTGGAAGTCGAGACTGTACTGTCGTTTCACATCCATATAGTACCGTTCATATCCGTGTATAACTATAATATCCAGGTAATGTCCCGATAGATTTGCATTTATATATTCAGTAACGTTAATATGTCTATCGTTGTCCTAATGTCAGAGTAACAGTGTAGGCCTAGATGCACGAAGTCTTGATGTAGGTATAGTGAGTGTGAATGTTCCACTTACAATCTATATTTCTGGTGGAGGAAAGCGTGGGTGGTGAAGGTAATCTCCAACATATACAGCATCATCCCTCTTGCCATCCGAGGTCATGTAAGTGTCCAGATAAATGTAGAGTACATAATGTCTCCCGTAGTAATGAATGTTCCTTGTGAGGCTAATGTAAATATGACAGAGTATCGGCAGCAACTAACATTATGTAGGTTTCCATCTTCCTGCCAAGTGTGTCGTTGAATGATGTGCACACTATACTAATGTTCAAGAGTCCAGTGTGCTATGTCAACTGCTTATCTAATAAATTGTGACTCAATGTGTGTGTACAACGTTCAATTCCATAATATGTTTAACTCTGTCCTGGACAATTCATTGGCGCTAGCAAGTGTAATATGTCGTTTAATAGCGGACATCGGAGCTGATAAATTGTCCAATTATGTTGTATACTCTCTTACCTTGTGTGTGACAAACGACATCCAAATAAAATTACATTGTTGGGAATTTAGTACACAAATATTTCGATCTTTCAACTGTGACTGATGTTTGCACTACACTGCAGTTAGTTTCCGGTTTCCGTTCAGTATTCCATGGTGCGCATAATTGGTAATAGTTGTGCAGCTTTCTTGACGTGCAACTGTTTACATCCAACTGCGGCAGTCATTCCTTTCTTATAAACCCGTCCTCTCCTCGTCTACAAATATGTACCGACATCCTATATTTGTACTCGTGGAGTTAAGATGTTATGGCGTATGTATTTCGTGGCTAGAAAAGTGGCTTTAAAAGTGGTCAATCGGATCAAAAAATTCCCGGAATCGAGTCTCTACGTGCCTTAATGCTGCTGACTCCCTTATCTAGCCTTATCGCTATTCCGCTGCTTAATATATTGGAATCAACAGTAAGTCAATTTCACGGCTCAAACGATCAACAGCAACTAATCATAAATGAATTGGAGCCGAACGGGTAACAACGCATGATAAGTGAATTCTCTCACTGAAGATCAGAAATCACAGCTGCTTTATTTTCACAGCTGACAAATTACAGTCACAATGTCGATGTCTTCTCTAAAGAGCCTGGAATGTCAGGCCGGCATTAGAAGTAATTAAATAACATCTAACATGTTAACATACTAACTATTTCTTTTCAGTCCGGAATCACCTTCATTCTTCCGTTGCTCTGTCTATCATTTCTGACGCTGCTCGATCACTCTGTCTAGGTTTAGCAGGTTCTCAGTCGACGGCGACATTCGATAAGATCATCGTTGCTTTGTCCTTTTCCTATCCGGGTCATCCATCAACTGATCTTCTATCAAGCCACTGTTAGCCACCGCTTCATCCTTATAACAATCACTTTGCCATTTCGAATCTTAAAATACACCTTGTCTTTGTAAACTCCATCGAAAAGACTCCTCTGTTGTTTACTGACGTCAGAGTGACGATTCTCCGTTTATTACCAGTCTCCTAGATATCCGTAAGTTTTTGGGCTTCAGGATTCTTAACATATTATTAATGACGTCAACCGCGGGTAGTCACAACTGTCAACTATTAGTTTGTGGCGAACTAAGTGCTCTAGTGTTGGTTTCTGGATGTGCTTTTCTAGCGATTTGGATAGTGGGGATAATATGTAAATTGGCCTATAATTACTCATGAGACTATCGTCTAATGAATCAGCTTTAAAATTAGGATACACTTTAGCGATTTAAAAGGCTGATGGGAAGTGACCTTTGGTGAGACATTGATTATATATAAAAGTTAGTGACTCGCAGATAGCCGGTACAGCATAGCGAAGGATCCGATTACTAATTCCATCTAGTCTTGATGAGTTATTGTTTTTTAGTTTACTGAGATAATTAAATACTTCAGTGGTCGTCATTAGCGCTATGTTGGAGAGAAGGTCTCCATAGCATTTGTTCTCACAGAATGATGATAATAAAGGTATGTCATGAGGCGCATCTGGTATTGCAGCCTTCAGTTGGTTTATGTCTGACTGAAAGAATATACTGAATTGATCACATGTAACCTGATTTGATGGTACTAATTGTGATGATTTGTGTTTGTTTGTCAAGGTATTAATTGCTTTTCATCTATCTTTAGAGTTGGTTTTATCCATTATTAATATTATTAAGTTCTTAAAATAGGTTTTGTTTTCCTTTCGAATAACATATTGAACTTTGTTTCTCAAGCTACGGTACATGGCTTGATCGCTATTTTTATGCGCCCTGTCCCGGTCTCTCATAAGTTCAACTACCTCCTGTGTGATCCACGGGGGCTTAGTGTGATGTTTAACACGAACTTCCTAAATGGAAAATGCTTATCAAATACACTTAGAAAGGTTTTCAGCCAGTGGTCAAGACCATCGTCTGGGTCAGGAAGCTGGTAAACATAGTCTAGAGATGAATTGAGCAAGTCTTGTAAAAAGACATCTTGATTAAATTTTTAATAATTTCTATATTTTATACTTATATATTTGTGTTTGGGAGTTTTAGTACCTCTTTTCGACCACGTGCAACACATTGGGTAGTGATCGCTCATTGCGTTAATAGGTACAGTACATTCTGTTATGTTGTCAGCACACGTAGTATAAATATGATCTATAAGTGTTGCAGATGATTTTGTTATTCTAGTGACTTGTTTGAGAGAAATTCAATGCACTCTGAAATATGCACAGTCAACTCTCCGTGGTCAGTCAGTAAACACTAAACTCCTGCTATCATTAATCAGACCAGATAACACTCTCAAATATGAGCGACAGCTAGACTATGTCTAGGTCTGTCAGTGTATTTAACTCACTGAAATGGAAGCAAGAGGATCAGATGAAGTCAAGAACTGGCCAACAATATATAGCAGACTTACATAGTTACCAGCCTCTCTTTTCTTGACTTTAGAGTCACCAGCAATAGGACAGTCAGACAATAGTTGCCCACTGGGTCAAGTGTCATTATCTGGATATTTCAGTAATTAGAAACATATTTGGATGTCAACTGATGAAATTCTATATCCAGTGTCGTCTTAGTGTTGGATGAAAATCTGTTGTTAACATGGTAAATTATATTGTGGTTAGACATAATCCATATAAAGTCAGACATGTGTCTTGGTAAACAAATTAAGCTGTGGTTAGGCAAAGACAAACTTATCTTCTGGTAAGCAAGTTTGCTAAGTACAGGCCAATGTACTAATCAGAAAACACGAGAGACTGTGTGAATAAGTTGTGCTAGAACACGATCTCACGTGACACACGTTCTCGTATGTGCAAGCCAGTAGAGTGCAGATTGTAGGCAGACAATACGGGAGAGAAAACACATCTAAGGGAAGTGAGCAGACTTGAGGTAACACTGCTGGTGCTAGTTATGTCCCCTAACACTGGACAGTGCAGCGGTGTTGGAGAAAGCGTCACCTAGGAAGGCTCGGGTAGATCTTGTACACAAGAGGTGTCACTCACCTGAAATACCAAAGCCAATGTCCTAAGACATCATTATCATCATCATCATCCAATGGCTTCCTCTGTGAAGAAATTTACCCAGTAACAGTCGTTCCAAATGTATCTCTACCATAAGCTGAATGTCCTGTCTCTGTTGCTGTCACGTGAAAATTATCTGCCAAATGTTGTATTTATTTACATTCTGGTCTTCCTGTTCACCTCCTCTATGGTTCACTTATCTCCATGTTTATCTGTTGTACACTTTCTTTTCACACATCCAATATATAGCAAATTATTATGGTCTATAACGTCTACATTAACATTGGTTTTTTTTATCCCGTGTATTGATAATGTATACCGTATCACCATTTATTACCTGCTTGACACCAAAATCCAGACAAAACAACAACCAAAAACAAGTAACACGGGCATCCTTGTTGACCACAGATCAGTTTCTGTCAGCGACTTGTTTGTTTACAAGGAAAACTACCTCACAGACATCAACATAAATTTGTGAGGTCTGTTTCCTATGACAGATACAGATGGCAGATTTGCTGTATATCGCCTAATTTCTGTAGAACTGATGTAATTGTTCAGTGTATCTCATATAAACATATTAATATAAATTTTACTCTTCTAAAAATATAAATCGTCATTATCGTTATTGACAGAATGGGAATATTTATAATGAGTCTGCATACCATTAGTATATCAGTTGGTACAGTCCTAGCCAAACTTCTAGCCAACAGTCCTGAGTATGGATTCCCTTCTGAGAGTTACCATCCATGTTTAACTAAATTCTCTTTCAAACAACGGGTCATCATTACATTTAGAGTTTAGGTCTTCTCTGTAAAGCAACATGAACAACACATCGCATCAGTTGTGCCAATCAACACACACGTGTTCATATCAAGTCATTGTACCTTTGTTGCTTACTTGGAGTGTTTCCATGCCGTAAGTTATCCTAAGATTTTTATTTATGTAAATCCCGGAACTGCTTTTTTTTTTATAAGTTCATTTGAAGCTGAGATGTCTTCTTTGTTCATGATTAGTCCATTGGTGTCAATTATGGGTGCCTGTTGCATTACCGGGTGGAGTTTGATCATGTCTCTGATATTATAACATATCAGCACTTCAACAAGGTTTCATTTTTTCATATTGTAAAATCCGTTACTTACACTTTACATATTTGACAGCAGTAACTACAACTTTGCCGGCTTCGTGGCTTAGAGGTTATGACTTTTCTCCGTAATCTCGTATACTCTCGTCGGTAACGTGATGACGGTGAGAATCAGCAGGGGTTTGAATCGCATCGGTAACTTACGGGGTATGTGAGCCGGCCGCTCAGAAAGCAATGGCAAACCACTGAGCGTAATCTTGCCAAGAAAATTAAATTAAATTAAATCAACTTTATTTTAAAAGGGTCACAAATTGGGCGCGCAGGCCCGTCTTACATTCGGCCCTTCCAATCACTCGTCTTTCGTTCATCAAGAGCATTATACATTTACATAGGAAGAAAAATAACCATTGTGAAATGAATGTTGTAAACATAAACAAGGCAAATTATCATGTTATGAGGCCCATCTCCCACCTACCCATACATCACGCCACCCACACACACACCCCCACGCACCCACACACACGCACACCAAGGGACACATACATACCCCACCAACCGACCCATCACCCTCCCGCACATCCCCCACCCACACACACTGCCCTCACCTGTTCCCCCAACCAAAACACACTCGCCACCCACAAACATTCCCCCACCAACCCACACATCCCACGCCCACCCACATACACATCCTAACCCACACATCCTCTCCCCAACCACACCGCAAATCACCCATCCCCCAGCCACATCTCCATCGACCACATATTCCCCAAATCTCCCACCAACCCACACATCGCACATCCACTCACACATCCCCAAACCATACACACACATCCCCACCAACTGACAGCTCCCTACCCCCCCCCCCCGCCCACACACACATCTCCCTAACCACCCATACATCCCCAATCCACTCACACACACCCCACCACCCACACATACATCCTCCACCCACCCACACATGCCTTAACCCAATCCCCCACCACACAATCCCCACCCACACATCACATACATCCCCTACCACGCAATATTCCCAACCCACGCACCGCACACACACACAATTATCCCTCACCAACACATCCCACACTCACATACCACCACACATCCCCACCTACACACCACACACATATCCCCCACCCACATACCACACAATATTCCCACCCACACCCACACAGAAACCCTTACCCATCCACCCCACATACCCCACCCACACACCACAAAAATCTCCAACCAACACACCACACACCTCTCCCCACCCACACACGCATTCCCTACCCGTCCACCAACACACACTCACTCCCACACACATCCTCCACTACGCACCCACACACCCCCACCCTCCCACCCCCAACCAAACATCTCTCGATCACAATACCCCTACCCACACACATCCTCCACCCACTCACGCACACACCCCGACACATACACATCCCTCACCCACCTACATATCCCTAAGCCACTCACACACCCCCACCCACACATTCCCCATCCACGCACACATCTCCCACCCACACACCCCCACCACCCACACATACTTCCCCCAACCACCACACATCCCCTACTCACCCACACATATACCCCACCCATACACACATTCCCCGCACCCATCACACACATCCCCCACACCACACACTATCCCCCACTCACACACATATCATCACCCATACCACCACAAACCTACCCCCAACCCACACACCATGCACACATCCCCCACCAACACACCGCACACATATCTCAAACCCACATACCATACACTTCTCCCCACCCGCCCTTGCATCCCCAATCCACCCAACACAATTTCCTACCCACACCACCCCGCCACCCACACATACTTCCTCAAACCATCCACACATCTCCACCTACATAAACACACATCCCCCGCACCAGTCCCAAAAAGCAACCTGCAGCTGAAAGATGCTGGTATTGACAGCGATGTCCTGTAAAGGATATGAAAAATTAAAAAAAAATAAATAAATAAATAAAAAACTACAACTTTAATTCTAGTTTATTATTAACTTTCGCATTACTTAGATACTATAGAATAGCATATTATTATTGCACAATTAGGCAACTCCGTGCTTTTATTACACTTGTGTCTAGTAATTAGAAATAAAAGTGCATTATAGCAAACAATTCCTGTCTTCAACATTTTCTTCGTAAATAGAAAAAAATATATATGTATTAACTTTATTTAATTTAATTGTATTAAAATGTAAAATGTGTAAGTGTGAGTGTGTGTGTGTGTGTGTGTGTGTGTGTGTGTGTGTGTGTGTGTGTGTGTGTGTGTGTGTGTGTGTGTGTATCTGTCTATCTGTGTTCATGTGTGTGTGTCTGTCTGTCTTATTTTGTATGTGTGTGACGGTGTGTAGTATTGTTACATGAAAAAAAAATAATGTTTTTGTGTTTTACAGTTCAAAGATTGTATGAGGTGTATTCAAATGAAAACCCTAAAAGGTGATAGGAATTACAATAACCATCCCATTGTCTTGTAACATGTCAATATTGTTGTTAAGGATATCAAGAGTGTTAAGCACGTGGCATCACAGTGACGTCAAAACACAGTTTATAAATGGCCGCCCCAGTTTGACATGCACCATGACATGTTATTCGTGTTTTGGTCAGGTGAAGGGGTGAAACCTGTAGAAATTCATCGGCGAATGAAGGTCCAGTATGGTTATGCATGCATGTCAGTCCAGCAAGTTTATGAGTGGAGTAGGAAGTTTCAAAACGTTTCGGTAGTTGAAGTTAAAACAGTTTCGGTTAAAGTAGTTGAAGAGTTTGGGAAATGCATACTACAGACAGCACGAGAAACAGTACCAAGAGGAGCCCGTAAACATTATAAACCCTACTGGAGTAGTGAAATGGAACAGTTGCATAATGATGTCGATGTATGTAGAAAGCAAGCAGAAGCCAATCCCAGCCAAGAGCACCACAATAAATATCAGCACGCAAAAGCCAAATTTCAAAGGGCCCAGCTGCAGGCTAGACGGAAAAGCTGGCAGGAGAAAACAGAGTCACTGAACTTTGAAAGAGACACAAGGAGGTTATGGAAGCTAATAAAACAGCTTAACGATGAGGGCACTACATAAAGACGGAAATATCTTAACAGGAAAGCAAGCAGCTGATCATTTTGCGGACTCATTCGCACAAGATAACAATATCGAAATTAGTCCAGAGAAACAACAAGAGATTCGAGAGAAATGGCAACATACAGGACAGAAGGAAATTGTACATGAGGTTATGAAGACACCTATCACATTCAGTGAACTGGAGCTAGCCATATCAAAACGTAAAATGAGAAATCAAATCAAATCAAATCAAATCAAATCAACTTTATTAGGGTCACAAATTGGGCGCGCAGGCCCGTCTTACATTCGGCCCTTCCAATCACTCGTCTTTCGTTCATCAAGAGCATTTTACATTTACATAGGAAGAAAAATAAACATTGTGAAATGAATGTTATAAACATAAACAAGGCTAATTACCATGTTATGAAGCCCATTTCCCACCTATCCATACATCATCCCACTCACACAACACCCCCACCTACCCACACACGCGCGCACCAAGGGACACATACACACCCCCACCTACCCACACACACGCACACCAAGGGGACATACATACCCCACCAACCGACCCATCCCCCTCCCGCACATCCCCCACCCACACACACTGCCCTCACCTGATCCCCCAACCAAAACACACTCGCCACCCACAAACATTCCCCCACCAACCCACACATCCCACGCCCATCCACATACACATCCTAACCCACACATCCTCTCCCCACCCACACCTCAAACCACCCATCCCCCAGCCACATCTCCATCGACAACATATTCCCCACCCATGCACACAATCCCCCACCAACCCATACATCGCACATACACACACATCCCCACCAACTGACATGTCCCTGCCCCCCACACACATCTCCCTAACCACCCATACATCCCCAATCCACTCACACACACCTCACCACCCACACATACAACTTCCACCCACCCACACATGCCTTAACCTAATCCTCCTACACACAATCCCCCACCCGCACATCACATACACCCCCTACCACGCACTATTCCCAACCCACGCACCACACACACATATCAATCACCAACACATCCCCACTTACACACCACACACATATCCCCCACCCAGATACCACACAATATTCCCACCCACACCCAAACAGATACCCTTATCCATCCACCCCACGTACCCCCACACCACAAAAATCCCCCACCCACACACACATACCTCACCCACACAATATCCCCAACCAACACACCACACACCTCTCCCCACCCACACACGCATTCCCTACCCGTCCACCAACACACACTCACTTACGCATACATCCTCCACTAAGCACCCACACACCCCCATCCACACACCCCCAACCAAACATCTCTCGATCACAATACCCCTACCCACACACATCCTCCACCCACTCACACATCCCACCCCGACACATACAACTCCCTCACCCACCTTCACATCCCTAAGCCACTCACACATTCCCCATCCACACACACACATCTCCCACTCACACACCCCCACATACTTCCTCCAACCACCACAATCCCCTACTCATCCACACATATACCCCACCCATACGCACATTCCCCGCACCCATCACACACATCCCCCACACCACACACTATCCTCCACCCATATCACCACAAACATACCCTCCACCCACACATCATTCACACATCCCCCACCAACACACTGCACACATATCTCAAACCCACACACCATACACTTCTCCCCACCCGCCCTTGCATCCCCAATCCACCCAACACAATCCCCTACCCACACAACCCCGCCTCCCACACAAACTTCCTCAAACCATCCACACATCTCCACCCATATAAACACACATCCCTCGCATCCGTCCCATTCACATATCCTCCACCCATACACACATCCCCCACACCCATTCCAACACCCCTACTTTTACCCCCACACATCCATCCACACATCCCACCAACGCCCACAAATACCACTACCCACCAAAACCCACACACCCCAACCCATCCAAACGCATACCCCCACCCACACATATCCCCACACTCACACACATCCTCCACATACACTCACACTTCCTCACATCTAGACACATACAAAATGTCTCATGTTAGTATTGAAACTAGTATGAACAAACTCCCACACTTTACTCACACACATACACTGACACTTGTCATGAGCAGTCTCATAAAAATGTTAAACATGGAGAAAAATGTGTACATAAAATGTATGTGACGTAAAAATAGTGATGCTCTCTCTCTCTCTCTCTCTCTCTCTCTCTCTCTCTCTCTCTCTCTCTCTCTCTCTCTCTCTCTCTCACACACACACACACACACACATTCACTCTCACACATTCACTCTTCCGCTCATTCATTCACACTCCCGCTCATTCACTCTCACGCTCACTCATTCACTCTCCCACTCACTCATTCACTCTCCCGCTCACTCATTCACTCTCCTGCTCAATCATTCACTCTCCCGCTCACTCATTCACTCTCCCGCTCACTCATTCACTCTCACTCGTTCTGTCTCTCATTCACACTCACTGAATCTCTCACTCAAACTACAGTAATGAACATGAGTTTATATTATGCATGATAAAATCAAATGGTATTTAACTGATAATATGACAGATGAGAATACACAAACATATGGATTCGCGTGTTACATAACATGCGTGTTACATGACATGCATCTGCTCAGCTCTCTCTCTCTCTCTCTCTCTCTCTCTCTCTCTCTCTCTCTCTCTCTGTGTGTGTATTCTTTCATATACACACACTCACACGCATGCGCGCGCTCACACACACACACACTAACACATCAGCTCTCCCACTATCTCACTCTCTAACACACAATCCTTCACACACACACACACACTCACTCTCTCAATCACACTCTCTCACACATACACATGAACGCATGCACATGAACGCATGCACGCACGCACACACTCCCTCACTCACTCTCACACATACTCGTACGAATGCATGCACTGACACATTCCCCCACCATTTCTCTCAATCACTCTCTCCACACACACGCATGCACGTGCGCACACACGCATTCACTCTCTCCCTCTCTCTGACACCCACTTTCTCTCTCTCTCTTTCTCTCTCTCTCTCTCTCTCTCTCTCTCTCTCTCTTTCTCTCTCTCTCTCTCGCTCGCTCCCACACGCACACACATATATAGTGAACAATTATAGTTAAACAATTATAATGAACAATTATAATGAACAATTATACTGAACAATTATCCAGTAAATGAATTATGGTGGCATATAGTCGGTATGGATCTAAGTATTTGAAAGAGTTTCGGTACATGTGTACGGACTCATTGGAGTTTCAGATCTGGAGCAGATCATCATAAGTGAGCACCAGAATAGGCAACTGTTTTGTATGGAAGCAGATCAT
>JACEFZ010014809.1:0-81846 GCA_014155875.1 Cepaea nemoralis
TAGTTGGATGGTTGGTTGGATGTTTGGTTAGATAGTTGGTTTACTGAACGACTAACCAACTACCAAACATAACAAACAATCAATCAACTATTCCACCGACCAGCCGACCAGCCAACCAAGCAATGAATTAACCAGATACATAACCATCCTAACCTTCAACCAATCAGTCAAACCAAACAATATACCAACAAACCAAACAATCAATCAAGAAAGCAATCAGCCAACCAAATAATCAGCCAGTAAATCTTCAGACAACCGGCCAATTAACACAAATAGCTAGCATGAAATCAACCAACTTACCAAACAACCAATCAAATAACCAATCAAACAACCAATCAACAACCAATCAATTAACCAATGAAACAACCCATCAAACATCTAACATACTAATCAAACAACTAATAAAACAACCAATCATTCAACAAATCTATCAACAAATCAAACAACCAATTAAACAACCAATCAAACAACAAACAAAAACCAAGAAAACAACCAATGAAACAACAAATTAAACAACCAATCAAACGACCAACAAACCAATCAAACAATCAGTCAAACAACCAATCAATCAACCAATCAATCAACCAATCGAACAACCAATTAAACAACCAATCAAACAACCAATCCATCAACCAATCAAACAACCAATCAATACACCAATCAAATAACCAATGAAACGTCAATCAATCAAGCCACCAAACACCGAACAATCAACCAATCTATCAACCTATACAACACATAATAACCAACCTATCAAACAACTAATCAACCAACCAACCAAGCAATCAACCAATCAAACAACCCAGAAACAACTAAACAACCAACCAAACAACCAATCAAACAACAAACAATCATTTAATCAATCAGTCGATCAATCAACGAACAGCTTAACAGCCCACTGATAAACCTAACAACTAATCGACCAAAGAGACAAACAATTCTCCGCCACCCCTCTCCTTTGACTTGTTGTCTTTCTCTCTCTCCAATTGTATCTATCCCCCCCCCCCTCTCTCTCTCTCTCTCTCTCTCTCTCTCTCTCTCTCTCTCTCTCTCTCTCCCTCTCTCTCTCTCTCTCTCTCTCTCTCTCTCTCTCTCTCTCTCTCACTTTCAGCTTCTATTTCATCTCTCACCGCCCCACCCGTTCCCTCGGCACCCCCACTCAGGCGCCCACTTACGATGTTGCGGATCGCATAGAACTGGCACAATCATGAGCATCTTGTCTTTGATTGGTAACCTCGCCACATTATCCGGGTGAATGCATTGCTTGGTGATGTTGTAATCACACTCCATCGCTGTCTGAAACACTTTCTGAAGTCTGCCCAAAGAAATAGCAATGTCTGTTATCGTTATTCTTTTCGCTTTCGTCATTAGTACAATACTAGCATTGTTGACTTAAGCATATTGTAGTCTTTGTTGGAAAGTTCAACCTCGGCTATTTGTTTACACATGCTAACTAGCTGTCATAAAGTTAACAAAGAAAAAGTCTTTACTAATCTGTATTCGACAAACAATAAAGGATTACTCAAATACACTGGGCCCATAGTAATTAGGCTTCTGAAACCGGAGTTGCGCAGACAGAAAGATTTCATAGTGACTGCGATTACCATGGAGATAATACTGGTGAACATTCGAGCAGTATCTGAAACTGTACGTATGAAGTATTTAAGAGAAAATATAATTCATATATTCACTTCATACGATATATAACTGTGCGGTATGCACTTAAGCAGATGCAGCGAAATATGCCAGGCAATAAATCGTCCAAGCTAATGCTTGTGGCTTATGTGTTTACATTACATAATAACATAGTCGATGACAGTGACAGCCACGGAGATGTGGCTCTGAGACTATTGTTGCGATTAAATTACATAATAACATAGTCGATGACAGTGACAGCTACGGAGATGTGGCAGTTGAGAATATTGTTGCGATTCCTTGGTCTTCCAGAAAAGTAAACAATGATTTGAAACACAGAAGCCACTAAAATGTGTTTGCACGATTGAATGCCTGGTATATTTTGCCGTATCTCGCCAGGTGCATACTGCAGAGGTATATATCATGTGAAGTAAATAAATAAATAATACTTTAACTGAAAAAAAATAATCACAGGTATTGTTGGAATGTGGAACATCTGTTATCCTCACGGTTCTGTTTGCGCGAAACCGGCTGGAACCACTTACTCGTCACTCTTCACTATATTTCAGCATTTGTGTATTGTTCGTCAAAAACAATATACGAAACGTTTTGTCTCTCTTCTCGCTATGACCGCATTTTATTCGATGTTGATTAGAAATCGATGATGAAGATGTTTTATAGCCTTTCACTCTGATTGCTTTTTAAAAGGTTAATGTAAGTAGAACATTATATACAAATATGGGACAGAGAAAAACATAGTTATTTGGTCATGTGATGAGAAGATGGGTATTTGAAAACACTGTAATGACTGGAAAGATCTATGGGACCAGAGAAAGAGAAATGATGATGGATAAACTGAAACGGTGGCATGGAGGAATATCATCAACAGAGTTGACCCTGAACACCAATGGTCGAGATCTCTGGCGATAATGGAACGCCTAAGCCACTTGCGGGGCATACGATGACGGTGATTATAATAATAACATAATCAGTTAGTGTATGCCAGAGAGACAAATGAGTTGAGTCAAGAACCGACATCACAGCCGACGAAATATTCCCATACTTGTGATAGACAGACAATTTGTTGTAGATATAATGTGCTACATGATATATGCTAGACAGACATAACAAGCTGGACTGCCTGTCAGACAGGAAATGGTTTGTTTGTGGACACAATGTATTATTTTAAACTCAGAAAACATAAATAAAATAGAGCACGATGTATTGCCTGAGATATTTCGCTGCATTTCGTCAGGTGCACACTGGACAGTTATATAACGTGAAGTGAAGAAATAACCGATACCTTGTCTGAAATCTCATGTACATCGTCGCTGATATTCTTCGAAAGTGTAGAACTTTATACAATTTATATTTTCACTTCACATTTGTCAAGGACATGACGTAGAGGACAGAGGACAGACATAGGGACAGACATAGGACATGGGAATAGTGCGGGTATAGTAGACAGGTCCCTACGCCCATGATATGGGGTTACAGACGGGACTGTGTCCTTGAATGACAGGACAGGTTCACCTTGGACGGTACGACGCAGTACGCCTGCATCAACAGACGAGTGAAGGACAGGGCGACAGATCCGACTAGCATGACCTCCACTGACCCCCACGAGGGTCAAGAACCTCGTTACCACTTAACTGAGTAGAAAGCCTCAGACGGGACGGACTGTGGATGAGAGAGGAAGCCTGACTGTGTTGAGAGGGATAATAGTCCGTTTTCTTAGACATCAGTGTTCGCTAATGAGAGAGAATGTGGCCGCTGTGAGCCATGTGTTAGTGTGGGTGCTGAGGCACGATTACGTTATTCTCTGCGAACGAGCAAAAGTATTGCAAAAGCTGTGCGAGTTATCAATTGAATTGTACAATTATTGTCGTAATGATATATTGATATTAAAGTCTTTAACGATTTACTCATGTTTTCATGTTTAATCTGTACTCGTATCATCTGCTTGTCTGAACCTACTACATAAACCCCTAGAGACGTTGACAACATTCACAGATTCCATTCACAGCTGTACACAGTGTAAATATCATTTTAAATTATATCTCCTCTTAAATTACCCCAGCTGATTCTTCTCATAGCTGTTGGTAGCATTTACATCATCTTACACAAACATCTGTGCCAAAAATCTGCCCCAGCTGATTCGTTCTACAACTGAACTAACTTTACATCGCATTTTTAACACCCGTCTCCGCTGCACACAACAACAACTGATGCTTCTCAAGCTGCACGCAGTATTTACTTCATCTGATATAAATACGTATAATATGTAAATAATTTATCCAAGCTAATACTTCTCAGTTTTACGCATAACTTGCTTCATCCTACATACACATTCCAGCTCAAAATAATGTTCCCCAGCTGTTTGTTCTCAGAGATGTTCGCCATGTGTATCTATTCTAACACAAATATATCGTCTAACAATGTATCCCAGCTGGTTCTTCTCACAGCAGTTCGCCCCATATATCTCTTCTTACACAAATGTATCTTCTAAACCTTTACCCAGCTGGATCCTTCCATCGCTAATTGTGCACGAAATTGTTCCTTCATTGGCAGCCCTTCTACTTGATATTTGGACCTACTCCTTCCACCGCTAACTTTGGACGAACATGTCCCCTCATTGGCAACCCTTCTAGGTGATTCTATTTACTTACATGTAGTCAGGATTCTATTTAGCTACATGTAGTCAGGATTCGTTTTACTTACATATAGTGTGGATTCTATTTACTTACATGTAGTCAGGATTCTATTTACTTACAGGTAGTCAGGATTCTATTTACTTACATGTAGTCAGGATTCTATTTACTTACAGGTAGTCAGGATTCTATTTACTTACATGTAGTCAGGATTCTATTTACTTACAGGTAGTCAGGATTCTATTTACTTACAGGTAGTCAGGATTCTATTTACTTACAGGTAGTCAGGATTCTATTTACTTACATTTAGTCAGGATTCTATTTACTTACATGTAATCAGGATTCTATTTACTTACATGTAGTCAGGATTCTATTTACTTACAGGTTGTCAGGATTCTATTTACTTACATTTAGTCAGGATTCTATTTACTTACATGTAATCAGGATTCTATTTACTTACATTTAGTCGGGATTCTATTTACTTACAGGTAGTCAGGATTCTATTTACTTACAGGTAGTCAGGATTCTATTTACTTACAGGTAGTCAGGATTCTATTTACTTACAGGTAATCAGGATGCCAGGTCTTAGTCAGATATGACTGAGCTATCGTATGACAGTAGACGGTACTACCTGCTTCTGTTAGCGCAGAATGTTGGGCGGCGCTTACCAAACCCGACACCCCACTCTGTGCCAACGGCTTCGGGTGGAAGAGCGCAATTGGGAGGGTACAAGTCTTATCCTGGTGTGAGGAAATGCAACCTAAAGACTAAATGTCATGTCTGGGCAGACGAAGTCCTTAGTATTGGTTGGTAACTGGTCTAGCTTGGAAGCTCTGACAGCCGGACAGTTAGAGCATTACTTTGCTGATCCGGCAGTTTCAGCAGCTTGTCTTGTTCCAGAACTATTGGTGACACCTTTCCTTTGGAGTAAACTAGACAGGCCGAGAGAGGGATTATGCTGCATGGGCAACACATGATCTCTAAATTCAGCCCAGACTTTGTGTTATGGAGAGTGCCATAACCTAAATTATAGGACGGCAAATGTTATGGACGTGTTCAGGAATTGGATACTGGGATAGTGAAAAGTGGATACTTTTCACAAAGCGTGAAAACGCGGGAACTCGCTTCTGAGGCGAGTCCAAAAAGAGCAGTCTGCGTTTAGCCATCGTCTAGTACAGGCATAGTCAGATGTATGCAGAGCTACGGCTTTATATTACGCCGCTCGTTGTGTTAAATGTGATAAATTCGTCGGTTGTCAGATGTTGAATATGTGCTGGTGTAATTGCATTGTACAATGTGCTTAGCTGAACATAAACTGTAGAAAATGCCGGTGTAGTTGAGTTATGAATAGTTTCATTCTGTTCGTCGTTGATGGAGTGACGAGAGAAGGCGACAGTAATTAAAGATAAGGGTTGAGCTAGAAGAAGTTACGTGCTCAACCGAAAGAAGAACAAATATATTTTGCACACGGCGAAGATGCTCTAAACAGAAAGCTAGCCATGGGTGATGACATGATGATGGTGAACAAAATAACAACCCCTACCAGTCGTAAGCAACCCACTGATATATGTATACGCTCAAACGCAACACACCATTGTGCCACATGTACTCGCTCATTGCAGAGAGATAATCCCATTTTACAAACTATCGTCTGTCAAAACAGCAAGGTGCCAGTCAATCAGGATTCTATTTACTTACAGGTAGTCTGGATTCTATTTATTACAGGTAGTCAGGATTCTATTTAGACGCCCTGCTAAATCACCCCATCTGTCTGTAGACACCTACACCTTCAGTAGTTTGCCAGGCTTTCAGAGCGACCGACGCTCATATCACTGTTAAAAATCAACACAAAGCAATCAGCTTCCAAATCGCCTGGAGCTAATTTCAGAATTGCGAATCGCGTCCGCTACCTCTGTGCCGCAGACACCTGTCCCATGGTGGTTGACTGTAAACAAAAATGACCTGGTGTCCCGGGACTAAACATATTAACATGACCTGGTGTCCCTGGACTAAACATATTAACATGACCTGGTGTCCCTGGACTAAACATATTAACATGACCTGGTGTCCCGGGACTAAACATATTAACATGACCTGGTGTCCCGGGACTAAACATATTAACATGACCTGGTGTCCCGGGACTAAACATATTAACATGACCTGGTGTCCCGGGACTAAACATATTAACATGACCTGGTGTCCCTGGACTAAACATATTAACATGACTTGGTGTCCCGGGACTAAACATATTAACATGACCTGGTGTCCCGGGACTAAACATATTAACATGACCTGGTGTCCCGGGACTAAACATATTAACATGACCTGGTGTCCCGGGACTAAACATATTAACATGACTTGGTGTCCCAAGGCTAAACATATTAACATGACCTGGTGTCCCGGGACTAAACATATTAACATGACTTGGTGTCCCAAGGACTAAACATATTAACATGACCTGGTGTCCCGGGACTAAACATATTAACATGACCTGGTGTCCCGGACTAAACATATTAACATGACCTGGTGTCCCGGGACTAAACATATTAACATGACTTGGTGTCCCAAGGCTAAACATATTAACATGACCTGGTGTCCCGGGACTAAACATATTATAATGACCTGGTTCCCAGGAATAAAAATAATTTTTTGTTTAAAGTTGCATATCCCTTACATGACGTTGCAATTAACACAACATGTGTCAGCTGCTGTCGAAGTTCTTGGCAAGATTACGCTCAGTAGTTTGTCATTACTTTCTGAGCGATCGGCTCACATACCGTGTAAGTAACCAACGCGACGCGATCCGCTGCAGAATCTCGGGCAGCTGTGTTCCTCACGTGGATGTATGGAATTACGGAGAAAGTCGTTAATCCTTTCGCCAGGGAGACCGGCTCTAAACATATTAACACGGGTACTACCAAATGATGTGGGAAGTAAAGGTTACGGGTTGGATTTTGACCACGTCACCAGGCGAGTTCGGATTGGTCTATGAAGACATGGCGGTAGCAATAAGTGTCCATACACCTTGTAGCACGTGGAGGTGTCATCCGTGGTCTACATCTACTTAATATGTCCAGGTAATCGCTGACATAAACAGGTGATCGGGTAATCACTAACATATACGAGTAATCAGGTAATCATTAAAATACACGTGTAATATGCCCTATATATGTAATTAAGTAATCTCCGATATATACATGTAATCGCGTAAGCACTGATACACACAGGTGATTTGGTAATAAATATCATACATAGGTAATCAGTTATTCACTTACACACACACAGATTCTGCCTTCTGGGCCATGAGAGATTCGAGCCATAATCTTCTCTTATCGTAATAAGTCATATCGCTAGTGGTGGGTGGCTCATTGATGCTTATGCCCTGATCTGAAAAGCATTTGACTTGTAACGCGTGCACTGCCGCGTGATCAGAGCAATCCAAGGCAGCCGTTATGGACAGCCCTACACCTGCTGGAAAAGTAGAGTTATAACCTTTTTAAAAAAAAATAAACTGGTTAATTGTAAAAAGATTGATTATCCACACACAAAATTCAGTCCAGCACTACTAGAAGTGCCGGTATCCTCGAGTAGGAGTTAAGGACGTACTAAACAAAGCTGCGCGAGATTCGGCAGCGGATCGCGTCGCGTGGTTACTTATGGAGGTATGTAAGCCGGTCGTTGAGAAAGCAATGGCAAACT
Source organism: Cepaea nemoralis (assembly GCA_014155875.1). NCBI lineage: Eukaryota > Metazoa > Mollusca > Gastropoda > Stylommatophora > Helicidae > Cepaea > Cepaea nemoralis. The sequence goes on from JACEFZ010014809.1 coordinate 7,986, forward strand.
ACTGAACGTAAAACTTGCCAAGACTTCAATCAGCAGCTGAACAATGCTGGTGGTGACAGCAATGTCCTGTAAAAGATATGCGAGAAAAAAAAATACAAGAAGTAGTGTGTCGGGACTACGCTTGAATTCAAAGCGAGCGAGCGCAAAAACAAATAAAAATAAAAAATGCATGGGTTTGGGGTGGACTCCGTGGCTGAACGGTTATACCGCCTACTTCGATTCCATGCCCCGTCGTTCAGCTAACGGGTGTTCTTATCTTGGAGATTCCTAGGGGTCGTGGCTGGAGCTACGGAGTTCGTGATTTGTGCGACACTTCCACCAAGACGCTCTGCGGAAAGAGACCTTGCCATAGTAGGAATAACACCCTGTGCAATAAAGTCAAGCTTCTCGCGCTTACACCTGTTACACTTGCTATAATAAAAAAGTTAAGTGCATATCATTTACTAGACGTCGCAGTCAACCCACTGTTATCATCCCTTGGCAAGTTAATGTTCAGTAGTATGCCATTGCTTTCTGAACGACCGGCCCCCCATACCATTTCGTAAAAAAAAAAACAAAAAAAAAAACAGCGTGTTGACTGCGGGATTGCAAACTGACGGTGATCTCCTCTGTGTTCGGATACAGTGTGTATCAGTGCGTTTCAATTGCTCCACAATGTTTCTTTGCTTTGGCAACCATTTCTGTGTGAGTGTGTGTGTGTCTGTCTCATGAGATTTCTGGAACTGGCAGCAGCTGTCCACGACAAGCAGAGTAGCGTTGCTATTCGGAAGATGACATCTTACATTCTGCAAGACCAGTGGTTCTCAACCTTTTTGGGCCCGTGGCCCCCCCCCCCCCCTTCACCATATTTTCAGAACGTATTCCCCCCTCCCCTTTTTCGTATTTCTTACCTAAAAATTTGGCCCGTGCCCCCTTTCACCATATTTTCAGAACGTCATTCCCCCTTTCGTATTTCCTACCTAAAAATCCCGCCCGCTCCTACACATCATACGTAATAATGGAAGCTAAGTTTAATAGCACATACTAAAACAAGTCTAGACGTCCACATAAAACATGATTTGTGGGTCTACTTACTTTATAAAGTAAATATTAGAAGGGCGTGACGTACAGAACCGTACAGTATGAAGGGAAAAACAATGTCAAGAAATCGGTTCTTGTATTAACGCGGTCTTGAAATAATCTTAATTCCCCCCTCCTCCCCTGGAAACCCTAAAATCCCCCCGGGGGGGGGGGGGAATTCCCCACCTGTGCTAGACGCTGTTCTCATAATCATGTCATGGTGCTATCGCTGACTGAGTGTCAGGACAGATGGAGATATGCCGACGACATTCACCATGTCGGCAGGACATCCCGCTGAGACAAGGCACATGGCTGCTAGGCTCGCGTCTCCCGTACAGACAGATCATTCTTGTCGTGTACTGCGGGTCTCAAGAGTTCACAAGTATTTCATTTTCCCAGTTACAGTTAGGGATGTCGCCGAGAGCAACTGTTGACTAGAGTAATAACCTACGAGAGATTTTTGCCCACAAACTGTTAGTCAATCCCATCGTAATCGGAGGACCAAAGACCACTGTCGAGATAGATGAGAGCCTATTTGCAAGGCGCAAACATAATGTGGGACGAGTGGTTATTTGGTGGCATCTGTCGTGAAACAGCCGACTGCTTCATGTTCTGTGTTCCAGACAGAACAGCAGCATCGCTTCTTCCGCCGCTGATCAGGACACACATTCGGCCTGGAACAACTGTAGTCTCCGACCTCTGGCGTGCGTACGATGGAATTGGAAGTATTCCCGAATCGACGCATCTCACAGTCAACCACTCCCACAACTTTGCGCACCGAGCTACGGCGCAACACAGGGAGCCCCTAGACGTGATGTCAAACCCTGGGATTCTGTTTGTTTGGGATGAATTAAGGCACAAGTATCGAATAATAATAATAATAATAATAATAATAATAATAATAATAATAATAATAATAATAATAATAATAATAAGACGGCGACCACCAAATGACAACAACAATTTCATCACAATAACCACGGTAATCAAACTTACCTAATAGAAGAAACAGCAGCACTATCTTTTCCTTCATCTTATTCATGGTCTTAGGAAGGAGGAATTCCAAAAATCACTTATTTTTCATACTACTTCGCGCAAGTTGACCATAACCCTGTAGTATTGGCACTTTTCTTCCGCGACAGTCATACGTAAACACCGCCAGACTGCCCGTTGCTAAGAGTGGACACAATCGCCGCAAGCATGACGTAGAGCTCACACGGCAAGGTCCTTCCTGCCAACAAAACGGCACCAGTCGTTTCTTCTTTCCGTGCGCAAAATTCCAAGTAAACTGAGACTGCAGTTTCTTGACGTGCATTATTCATTCATTCAAAAGCATATTCTTTACAGAACCTTGCTCCCATAACAACCTTCCGGATAACTTCTCGGTCATAAGCAAGATATCCCGCGTCGGACACCCATCTGGAGAGCATCCGCCACATCCTGCACTTATCTTCTCTTTTGCCTTCCTCTTCCTCTCTTCCCAGACATATACCCCTCCAATCATGTTCTTTCCAAACTTTCACGACGTTTTAAGTGACCTAAATATTTCAATTTTCTTAGTGTTGTTTTTAGTAGCCAGCCTTCTTCAATATTCAGATCTTGTCGTATGGATGCATCTGTTCTGTTCTGTATCCAAGATATTCTGAGAACCCGTTAAAGCATCATACCAGGCTTATGGACAAACAGGAAAAGAGTGTAAACCACATGAGGATTGACTTGATTGCATCGGGTTTGATCCCATATGACTCGATCTCTTTCCCCTGGGCGGCCTGCCGAAGCGTCGCCCAAAGCATGAACTGAGTATCACCAGCGACGACCCCCAGGAATCTCCGAGAAAACTGCACTCATGCCCTAAAGGTGTTGGCACAAATTCCTTTCTTCTGCCTTTTTTTCCTCGACAGGATTTAAGTCGGGCGTTGTGCAGACATGTTTTGAATGTCCAGTTGCTCACTTACATTATCGGAACCAGTTTCCTGAAAAGATTCCCCCTGTCCTGATCATAGGCGTAGACAGCCTCCAAAGTTAGGACGGGAGAGCACATAAACGCGCACCCTGTCACTTTAAGTGGACGCCCAGGATGACCTTAATCGGACAAGTGAACACAACATTAGTTAGATACTTGCCTATCTTACAGGACGTCGCAGTCAACCACAGCATTGTTTGTACTTTAAAAACATAGAGAACAAGGTCGGCGGCATCTACGCAACTGATCGTAATGACTGTCACATGACTGTCCAACGTCACGTGATACCTCACACACCGCGGGACAAAAATCCGATCACACGGCAGCACATCCCACACACGCGGGCTATCACACGGCAGCATATACCATACACGCCGGCTATCACACGGCAGCACAAACCACACATTATCACACAGCAGCATATCCCACACACGCTAGCTATCACACGGCAGGCAGCACATCCAACACACGCGGGTTATCACATGTCAGCACATCACACACGCGCGGGCTATCACACGGCAGCACATCCCACACACGCGAACTAGCACACGGTAATGACACCGCACTGGATATCTCACAACCAGAATGACAAACAAGAATCAGACCAAAACCATATACCTCACAAACAGACGCCATAAACATATCTCGCAAACATATCTCACAAACGGAAATCACAAGCATTAATCAGACCAGACCACATCGGATACCTCACAAACAGACTTCACAAACAAGAATAGACTTCACGGATTCCTCACAAATAGACCTCACCAACAGGCATCAGAATCCATCGGATACCTCACAAACAGGAATTAGACCCCATCGGATACCTCACATACACACCTCACAAACAGGAATCAAACCCCATCGGATACCTCACAAACAGGAATCAGACCTCATCGGATACCTCACAAACACACCTCACAGACAGGAATCAAACCCCGTCGGATATCTCACAAACACACCTCATAAACAGACCTCGCAGACTCATCTCACAAACAGACATCACAAACATCTCTGAAGGATCAATCATACCTCACCCTATACCTCACATACTGGTAAACATAGATTTACCTCATCAAATTCAGAATGCAGGTCAGCATGGTCGAATGGGTAAGAACACGTGTTCTTAAACATCCGTTGTGCTGATGCTGAGGTAATCGGTTCAACCTCTACACCGGACAGTTGGACTAAAGTGGTGATCTTTTGTCATTGACTTTGGTGCGTAAATTACAAGTACCTCTCAAGTTGGAGTGGGTTCGCCTGACGGCGAGGGACACTGTTAATAGGGAAAGCTAAACCACACGCAAAATTCAGTCCATCGCTACTATAAATAGTGTATAGTGTGTATGGACTACCTTTAGGTTCAAAGCGAACGAGCGCAAGAACAAAATTGCATAATAACTACGCTCACATCTTCATTGTCTTTCACGCACAGAGCATTTCATAACCAGGATGTTCCAAGCTCTCACTTTCATCCAAACAGATCCTTCACGTCATCTAAAAGCTTACGCCTTCTTGAGAGAACCCTAACCCTCGGCACATTTTAATGTTTCATTGAGTTTTTCTTCCGTTGTCATTACATTTTTGCTGCGCTGTCATTAAGTTTTTCTGGCGATTTCATAAAGTCTGACGCAAAATGTGATCACTTCAGCTGTGCTAGAGATATTTAGTCCAATGTCGTAACACCTCAATACTCACAGCCTTACATCCTTCCCAATTCTCAGGAATCATGTATGTAAAAATATATCGTCTTCCCACGAATTGTTTCATGGATGTAAAGAAATATCGTATTCCCACAGATTGTTTCACATTCTCAGAAATCATATATGTACATACATACTGTATTCCCTCTACTGTTCCGTATTCCCAAGTACATGTGTACTATATTGCCCCCCTTGTCTCGCATTCTCAAGAAATATGTACTATATTCCCTCAATTATCTCGTATCCCCAAGAACATGTGTACTATATTCCTTTCATTGTCTCGATTTCTCAAGAACATGTCTGCTATATTGCCTCAATTGTCTCATATTCTCAAGAACAAGTGTTCTTTATTCCCTCCACTGTTTTGTATTCTCAAGAACATATGTACTATATTCCCCCTCCCCATTCTATCGTATTCTCAAGAACATATGTACTATATCCTCCTTCCCCCATTCTATCGTATTCTCAAGAACATGTGTACTATTATCCCTCCATTGTCTCGTATTCTCAAGAACATATGTACTATATCCCCCCCCCCATTGTCTCGTATTCTCAAGAACATGTGTACTATATCGCCCCATTGTCTCGTATTCTCAAGAACATGTGTACTATATCGCCCCATTGTCTCGTATTCTCAAGAACATATGTACTATATCGCCCCCCCCCCATTCTATCGTATTCTCAAGAACATGTGTACTATATTCCCCCATTGTCTCGTATTCTCAAGAACATGTGTACTACGTAGATTCCCCCCATTGTCTCGTATTCTCAGGAACATGTGTACTACGTAGATTCCCTCCATTGTTCCCAGTTGTGAGATGTTGATTCATGATCACCTACGCTTATCGGCATGGCACATGATTATGATTCTATTATACAAACATGTGAATCCACGCCGGTGATGTAGAGGTTGTGCACTGTCCTGATGTGCTCCTTGTGTGATCTAGGGATGAGACTGAGCATTTATAGAGATGTCGGTGCGCAAGGACAGTGATCTTAAACAATCCAATCTTACATGTACACGGACATTGCATCCTTTCATTGTTTTACATTGTTATGAACCTTGTATATACAGAATAACCATATCCTCTCGATTCTTTGATCTTGTCATTCCCTGTTTTCTTTTGCCGATATTTGGGGGAAATATTAGTCACCATATCAGTCAGGTTCCTGCAGGCAGGCGTTGTCGTCAGTTGCGGGTGATAAGTTCCAACCCCGGTCGGTATCTATAACTTTAAATTGTTATGTTGTCTAGTGCAGTGGTTCTCAACCGGTGGGGAATATCCCCCCCCCTCACCCAGGGGGAATATTAGGGTTTTCAAGGGGGGGGGGGGGATTAAGATTATTTCAAGATCGCGTTAATACAAGAACAGATTACTTGATATTGTTTTTCCCCTTCAAATTTTACGGTTCTGTACTTCTTGGCCTTCTGAAATTCGTTTTATAACGTAAGAAGACACCACAAATCACGTTTTATGTAGATGTTTAGAGTTGTTCTAGTATGTGTTATTAAATTTAGCAACCATTTTTATGTATACTGTGTACGGGGGGGGGGGGGGGGGGGGGTGAATTTACAAGGAAGAAATTCAAAGGGGAGGAATGACGTTCTGAACAAATGGTAAAGGGGTGCATGGGCCAAAAAAGGTTGAGCACGCTGGTCTTGTGTGTCCTCTAGTCTCTACTTCTTGCTTCTATTTCTATGAACGCCAAATGATACATGCCTGTTTATTTAAGAACAGTTTGTGAAGCGGTACCCATAGGAAGAAAAAGGACCTTAACAAAGAAAATGAACACTGAAGTTACTAACAAATCAGATTGCAGACGTGTCCCGATAAATCGCGTTCAAGAATGCCGTGTCTGTTAACGGATCTATAAAGTGATGTTTACTGGGCGGGGATGTGTGCATAATGTAGCGATGTGAACTTGCCTGTAGAGATTTCTGAGCGCGTGACAGTGGCCAGGGTTTTGTGCTGATGTTTCAAGATGTTGCTGTGTGCTTTTGAATGCGTGGTGATGTTTCAAGATGTTGTTGTGTGGTAGTGATTGCATGGGAGGCGAATCTGGGACATAAATCTGCTGACGTCAGCAGCTGTGTGTCTGGATTGTTTGTTGGATTCGAAGGAGAAACAAATTAATGTAAGTAACATGAAGTGTGAACCAGGTATGCAAAACATGAAGTGTGAACCAGGTATGCAAAACATGAAGTGTGAACCAGGTATGCAAAACATGAAGTGTGGACCAGGTATGCAAAACACAGTTACAGAAAACAACGTACGTTGCTGACACTAGTCTTAATCAGCAAACAAACACAAAACACAACAATAGGTAACCATGGAAAAGACACTACAGTGACTACATAAAGGCATATTAAGAGATTTATAGCCGGAATAGTACGTGTTGGAATTATAAACAAAGGAAACTGGATTACACGAAACATTACCCCAATAGGAGTCAGAACTGTAAGATGAAGGACAGCGTTATCACTCCGAAGTGATCACAACGGGATGTGAACCAGTACCGTCTCCATTTGACAACCAGGCCTCGCAAAGAGAACAAGTATACATGGCCAACTACACATCTCTAAAAGTAAGTGTCTTTATTAGCGAGATTAATCATCATCTTAGAGTCAGGTCGGTCAGATATGATTGAGCTACACTATGCCAATAGACGGTGCTGCTGATTTCTGTTAGTGCGGAATGTTGGGCGACGCTCACCAAACCCGACACCCCACATTGTACAAACGGCTTTGGGCAGAGGATCGCAACTGGGAGTCTACAAACAGTACTGTAGTGCGAGGAAATGCGAAACTAAAGAGTACATGTTAAAAAAGTCGCTTAAAAGTCGACCGGGTCGACTTCATTGCACCGGGTTTTATCCCATATGGCTCTGTCTCTCTCCGCAGCGCGGAAAGCGTCGCACCAAGCACGAACTCGGCAGCTCTAGCGACCCACAGGAGACTCCGAAAAATTTAACTCGTGAACCGAAGGACGCGGCCCGGAATCGAACCCACAACCTTCGGACCCCGAGTCAAATGGCTTGAAAGAGTAAATGTTATGGCAGAGCAGACAAGGTCCCAAGCCTTAGACGGTAATTGGCAGGCTTGTCCATGGGAATGGGATTCCCATGGGAATCCCACGGAAACGTCCCATGGCATGGGATGGGACGGGACAGCAAACATTTGTATTTCTCATGGGACACACTGGGACAGTAGCCATGTCATAGCAACTTGATCTACGTCAGAGCTACCTTTATTTTTTAAAACCTTTTTAAAGCCTTTTATCCTTTCATTTTCTGTATATACTTGTATCAATTCTTTATCTCGTGGTGGGACACCGGATAAATTAATAAATCGCGTATGTGCGCTGCTAGTCAGCCATTGTTGCTGTAGTTGTTGATTCGCGTCTTTGGCGATTTGTAAATACCAAGCTAGGTTTAATCTGCTGTAATCGAAGTTGTTTTGTCGCTGAATTTCGGTATTTTGGGGGGGTTGAATATTAGGTACTATATTTATAGTCTATAAATATATAGTAGTCCTATTTTCAAATAATTTGTGAAGGCAGTCACTTGAAGGGAATGCCTGGGAAGAGAGGAAGAGGAAGACCAAAGAGAAGATGGGTGCAGGATGTGGCGGATGATCTCCAGATGGGTGTATCAGACGCGGGACATCTTGCTTATGATCGAGAGGTTTTACGGAAGGTTGTTATTGGAGCGAGGTTCTCCAAAGGACATGCTACTGAATGAATGAATGAATGAATGAATGAATGAGTCACCTGAAGTCACAGTATTACTGAGACACAATGAGTGTAGGCTGTGTAAGTCTACGTACCCCAAAATGGCCAACCAAACATATGAGTTGCAGGATCTTACTAAAACTGTTGTTGCTAAGATGTTGAGTGAGGGAGAATGCCACGTGACTGATGTTCCAGGATATTACTAAAACTGTTGTTGCTAAGATGTTGAGTGGGGGAGAATGCCACTTGATTGATGTTCCAGGATCTTACTAAAACTGTTGTTGCTAAGATGTTGAGTGGGGGAGAATGCCACGTGACTGATGTTCCAGGATATTACTAAAACTGTTGTTGCTAAGATGTTGAGTGGGGGAGAATGCCACGTGACTGATGTTCCAGGATATTACTAAAACTGTTGTTGCTAAGATGTTGAGTGGGGGAGAATGCCACTTGATTGATGTTCCAGGATCTTACTAAACTGTTGTTGCTAAGATGTTGAGTGGGGGAGAATGCCACGTGACTGATGTTCCAGGATATTACTAAAACTGTTGTTGCTAAGATGTTGAGTGGGGGAGAATGCCACGTGACTGATGTTCCAGGATATTACTAAAACTGTTGTTGCTAAGATGTTGAGTGGGGGAGAATGCCACGTGACTTGATGTTCCAGGATATTACTAAAACTGTTGTTGCTAAGATGTTGAGTGGGGGAGAATGCCACTTGATTGATGTTCCAGGATCTTACTAAACTGTTGTTGCTAAGATGTTGAGTGGGGGAGAATGCCACGTGACTGATGTTCCAAGATATTACTAAAACTGTTGTTGCTAAGATGTTGAGTGGGGGAGAATGCCACGTGACTGATCTTCCAGGATATTACTAAAACTGTTGTTGCTAAGATGTTGAGTGGGGGAATATGCCACTTGATTGATGTTCCAGGATCTTACTAAAACTGTTGTTGCTAAGATGTTGAGTGGGGGAGAATGCCACGTGACTGATGTTCCAGGATATTACTAAAACTGTTGTTGCTAAGATGTTGAGTGGGGGAGAATGCCACGTGACTGATGTTCCAGGATATTACTAAAACTGTTGTTGCTAAGATGTTGAGTGGGGGAGAATGCCACTTGATTGATGTTCCAGGATCTTACTAAAACTGTTGTTGCTAAGATGTTGAGTGGGGGAGAATGCCACGTGACTGATGTTCCAGGATATTACTAAAATTGTTGTTGCTAAGATGTTGAGTGGGGGAGAATGCCACTTGATTGATGTTCCAGGATCTTACTAAAACTGTTGTTGCTAAGATGTTGAGTGGGGGAGAATGCCACTTGATTGATGTTCCAGGATATTACTAAAACTGTTGTTGCTAAGATGTTGAGTGGGGGAGAATGCCACTTGATTGATGTTCCAGGATATTACTAAAACTGTTGTTGCTAAGATGTTGAGTGGGGGAGAATGCCACTTGATTGATGTTCCAAAAGAACTTGTAAAGTCTTCAACAGCTGATGTTAAAGCACTTAAAATATCTGAAAGTATTTTAGCACCATTTGTTTTCAATGCAAAGTTCAAAACGCTATACGGTTGATATAAGTTGATTAATGAAACAAAAATGGGTTAATTAAAGTGGTTATGGAGTTGCAGTACAGCATAGCATGAAATGTGATTCCGGTGGTTCTAACATCAAGAGATTTATTGAAGCCAAGCAGCGGGAAGTAACAAAACCACCACCAACAATGTCAAATGCGTAGCAAAAAAAAAAAAACCAGTTGTTGAACTAATTACATCACATCCAACAGTATCCATTTCGGCTGGATGTGACATTATATGTGATGCTCCTAACTTTGCTGCAAGATCTACTCACGCTGCAAACAAGGTATATAATTACACTATATCACGGCAAACAGTGACTCGTTCTATTTTGGCGCAAGGAAAATTTGCCAAACTTCAGTTTGAAACATTGTTTCAAAATTTGGCACAAGATCCAAAATGTGCAATTTCGGGAATAGATGACTTTTAGTCTGCAAGACAAACATATCTATTGCCATATGAGGGAATTATTGCACGTGGACTAGATCAAAATTGAGAATGAATTACTTTCCCTGTGTCTCTTATAAATATTAATAGTAATCAATCCCATACTGCACAATTTAGCACAGTTTTTTTGCACGTAAGTCACCATGTTTCAAAAATTACGGCAACAAACTTTACAACCATTAAATTATTGGAAAAATCAACATAGGATTCCACTGCTAAAAGCAAGTGCAAAAATTGTTTTGGCCCTATCAGTGTCCTCAGCAGCAGTAGATCGCTTATTTAGTGCAACTGGATTGTTGTTGAGTAAGTTACAAAAACGGATGTTACCAGCTCTCGTTATAAACTCTGTATATATCAGATTTGCATGTAAGAGTGAAAATTGTGGAAATGGTTCAGGGATTACCTGGATTAACTGAATTATTAGAAACAGTCGATCAGCAGGAAATTGATAATGTGCTGAATGAGCAGAGTGACTCAGAAACAGAATGAGAGTGTCAGAATGACACTGAATTGTCATATTTAGATTAAACTTTGTTTTAATAAAATACTCTTGAATATTAAAATTAATAAATTATGTTGTTTTACGTGTCTCTTTGTTCATGTAGTCCTATTTAGTAGACACTAACCCTAAACTTTCATAAATTTCATAATTTCATTTGAACTGTATTCCATATTAGTATTATCATGGGAATCCCATGGCAATCCCATGGGATGGAACAGGCAAAATTACTGTGGGATGGGATGGGAATGGGACTGAAAAGTGTGTCCCATGGACAAGCTGGTAATTGGTCTAAGATGGAAACTCCGACAAGCGGAGTATTGCTTTGCAGATCCGGCAGCTTCTGCAGCTTGTCTTGGTACCGACGTATTGGTGTGACCTTTCCTCTGGAGTAAACTGGGCAGAGAGAGAGAGAGAGAGAGAGAGAGAGAGAGAGAGAGAGAGAGAGAGAGAGAGAGAGAGAGAGAGAGAGTCATGCGGCATGGGCAATACATGGTCTCTAAATACAGCTCAAGCTTTGTGTTGTGGAGAGGTATAACTCCATTTTACAAATTACCGTCTGTCAGGATGGCAGGTGCCAGTCTATCATCGTCTACTTCTATAAATGCTCAACAATACACGGTCATTTATTCCCTACTGCCCATCAAGTGGTAGATATGTTCACTGTTTCACTTTATTGTCCGTGACTCGTTTACTTTATGTCTTGCCTTGTTTCCCCACACACTGAGATTGTTTGTTGTGTCTCTAGGCATGTTACCATGGTTCAGTGTGGGCATATTTATTTCTCAAGCTAACCACTACTACATGTCAATGTAATCGTTGTCAGGAACTGACAGCCGTATATTTCATGTTTATATCCCTTCTAATGATAACTGTTTTTATGATATACTTTTTTCCCCTTCAAATTATACCAGTGTAAGCCACTAAAATGTTACTTAGTTAGTTGTAGTTAGTTAGTTAGGTAGTTAGTTAGCTTGGTAGTTAGTTAGTTGGATAGTTAGCTAGTTGTTAGTTAGTTAACAAATTAGTTAGTTGGGTAATTAGTTAATTAATTAGTTAGTTGGGTAGTTAGCTAGTTGGTTAGCTAGTTAATTAATTAGTTAGTTGGGTAGTTAGTTAATTAGTTAGTTAGGTAGTTAGTTAATTAGTTAGTTGGGTAGTTAGCTAGTTGGTTGGTTAGTTAATTAATTAGTTAGTTGGGTAGTTAGTTTTGTAGTGAATTAGCTAGTTGGTTAGCAAGTTAATTAGTTGAATAATAAGTTAATTGGATACTTAGCTAGTGGGCTAGTAGGATAAACAGATCATCTTCATTGCATATCGAACTATCAGTCCACAAGTGCTCGGATCCCCTGCACAGTACGGCCCCCAGCCTGTAGCCACTGATTCAATCTGTGTTGATTGACTATTCTTCTTTGTATGCCCGTATGGTGTTCTTGTCTAACATGACCCTGTTAAACTTAATGTCTCCGAAGCCTGGTCAAAGTTGCAGATTGACATCTACCCCTGGAGTCATGTGAACGTCCTGACATAGAAAAGTGAGGGGGCTGAGTGGTCTCGAGGTATGGTGTCCGCCTCGAGTGCTGGAGGTCCCGGGTTCAAGCCCAGGTGAGGACCGAGATTTTTTTCACGTGGACGTCTAGTACCAACATTTTCTCTGGGTAGTGAGATCACAGCCGGCTTCGTGGCTTAGAGGTTATGACTTTTCTCCGTAATCTCGTATACTCTCGTCGGTAACGTGATGACGGTGAGAATCAGCAGTGGTTCGAATCGCATCGGTAACTTACGGGATATGTGAGCCGACCGCTCAGAAAGCAATGGCAAACTACTGAGCGTAATCTTGCCAAGAAATCAACATACAGCTGAAAGATGCTGGTGTTGACAGCGATGTCCTGTAAAGGATATGAAAAAAAAAAGGTGAGATCAGACGCCCGTGTGTATTGTCGTGCACGTAAAACATATCTTGGCGCTGCCAGGAAAATTTCGAGTTAAAAATCTACCCAAAGTATTTCAGGATCCTCGCCGGTGTTACGGAGTTAGTGCACTGAGCTGAGAGTTCTCCGGACTCAGGCTTGAGTTAAGAGGAGAACGGAGCACTTATGGGTTACACCCGTATGCCGTTATGTTGATCCGTCGACTAAACTAAACTAAACTAAACTCAAATATAAAAGGCCCAAAGCAAGAAACTGCTATTGGTCGGTGACGTGTCAGACCAATCACAGTGTATAGGCCTCAGTGCTCGGAGGAATAGGTGGTCGATCATTTCCTCCTATATTAAGCGACGAGCCCACGTATCAAACCCACGTCCAAACGCGTTCATCCCATTGTCACCGCAACTTCGTAACCGTTCGACCTATTCGGCCTCGAGTAAATCACAAACAGGGAATATATGTCGCCATTGATTGCAATGTGCTGGAAAAGGACAGGCCGCGCACTGTCTATGAAACTATCGTCCATTATCTGTACATGTGATGTCGAATAATTGTATTCACGCACCACCTGACTGCAGACCGCCAGACTACACATGCGCGCTGACTCTACACCTGCGTAATGTGAAACACCTGTGGCTAATCACCAGGAAGATAGACATATCTTGGCAGATCACGTGACCAACATCTTCGCAGTCAACTAGTCAAGCGGTTTGGTTAACAAAAATCACGCCCACATGTTTGAATTTTCTGCTCATAACTCATCGGATACAGGTGGCAGCAGTTGGAGGCATGTGACACGGGGATGTACGAGACATAAACAGAGACATGTGGGCATTGTGTGGGGATTGTGTGGAGATTGTGTGGAGATTTTGTGTGGATTGTGGAGATTGTGCAGGGATTGTGGGGAGATAGCGTGGAGATTATGTAGATATAGTACGGAGATTGTGTGCGTATTGTGGCGAGATTGTGTGGAGTTTATGTAGAGATTGTATGGAGATTGTGTGGAGATTGTATGGGGAGTGTGAGGACTATGAAGAGATTGCATGGGGATTGTGTGAAGATTGCATTGTGATTGTGTGGAGTGTGTGGGGACTGTGGGGAGATTGTATGGAGATTGTATGGAGACTGTGTGGAGATTGTGGAGATTGTGGAAGATTGTATGGGCATTGTGTGGAGATGGTATGGAGATTATGTTGGGATTGTCGGGGGTTGTGGGGAGATTGTATGGATATTGTGTAGATACTGTATGGAGATTGTGTGGATGTTGTATAGAGATTGTATGGAGGACGTATGTAGATTGTGTGGATATTTATGGGGATTGTATAGGTAATATGTGGAGATTGTATCGAGATTGTGTGGGGATTATGTAATCATTTAGGCCGGGTCTACGGTGTAAATTAAAATCACCACTCATAACATATTCATGAAAGGGATTTAACCAAAATTGAATTATGTAAAGGAAAAGCTATGAAGTTATCTGCCCCTCACACCAAGATGTGTTTAGGACTGGCAACTTTGATCCCATACATCTTAAAAGTTAACTTGCAACTTTGATCACATTTGTTTAAAAGTTGCATATCCCTTACAGGATATTGCAGCCAACACCAGCACTTTCAGCTACTTGTTGATGTTCTTGGCAAGATTACGCTCAGTAGTTTGCCATTGCTTTCTGAGCGACCGGCTCACATACCCCGTAAGTAACCAACGCGACGCGATCCGCTGCCGAATCTCAAACAGCTGTGTTCCTCACGAGGACATACGGGATTACGGAGAAAGTCGTTAACGCATTCGTCAGGGAGACCGGCACATAATCCTAACATAATTAAATCGCCACATTTACCTCATACATGTTAACATAGTTAAATCGCCACATTGACCACATACATGTTAACATAATTAAATCGCCACATTGACCAAATACATGTTAACATAATTAAATCGCCACATTGACCTCATACATGTTAACATAGTTAAATCGCCACATTGACCACATACATGTTAACATAATTAAATCGCCACATTGACCACATACATGCTAACATAATTAAATCGCCACATTGACCACATACATGTTAACATTCACAGTTGACTGCATGTCCTTTATCGGATGTCGTATCCAAGACCAGCATGTTAAGCTGGTTGTTATCTAAAGGTTATCGTCAAAAGTTTGCCTTTGTTTTCTGAACGAACGAAGACTTATATGATTGTATGAAAATTAACGCAGGCCGATTTGCTGCCGAATCGCCGGTAGCTGTGCTTCGAACGCGGTATCTGGGATTGCGAATTGCGTCCACAACACATTGGCTACAGAGCCGGCTTGGGGTAGTATCTTGTTATAATTAATTGCTACAATTACTTGTTATAATTACTACCCGATCAGCAAATTGCCAGTTGTCTTGGACGTAAGTAGTGCAGAAATGGAAGCAAAACTGCCAGACCGTTATAGTGCTGAATGTTGCAGTACTCATAAAAAAGGGAGGCGGGGGGATACTGATTATTTGAAATGTATGAAATATTATCAATCATCATCATCATGATCATCATCTTGATCATCATCATGATCATCATCATGAACATCATCATCATCGTCATCATCATCATCATCATCATCATCATCATCATCATCGTCGTCGTCATCGCCATCGTCAGCGTCGTTATCGCCATCGTCATCGTCAGCATTATCATCATCATCATCATGCCTATCCCAGTACAGAGTTTGAACCCTGTCCCTTGTCAGCATGAGGCGGGCGCCATAACCTTTCAGCCACGGCTTGTTGCTCGAATGTGACGAGGCAGGTGGCCAGGAGAAAAGGAACTGATTAATTCATGTCATAAAGAAGTGTGGCCTGCTGTGGTTTGCACGAGGACACTGTCTTAGCATCTCGTGAGGTAGCAAGAATTCAACACATAAATAGATAAATAACAACAAAACCAGACCGGGTGTAAACAATAACAGAAGTAGAATGAATAGAGAAATACATCTTTATATAACAATAATATAATTTATAACGAATGAACGAATAAGCGAACGAACGAAGTAACAAAATATAAAGAGAACTTTAGTTTTAAAGAGTACACAATTTAGCACGAATGTCTGTCTTACATTTGGAACATTTAACATTCGGCTTATCTTACATTCGATTTGTCTTACATTCGACTCGCCTTACAATGCATTAGACTTACAAAGGACTCGATTTACATTGGACTCGCCTTACATTAGGCTCGCATTACATTAGCGGACTCAGTTCGTAATCCCACATAAACGAGTTCGAAACACTGCTGCGTGTGATTTGGCAGGAGACCCCCTTAATTGTTTAATTTTTTAATGAATTAGTATGGGTGCTGTTCGTTTAGAAAGGAATGGCGAACTACTGAACGTAAATTGCCATGGAATCCCGAACAGCCAATAAATAATGGGGTTGACTGCTATATCATGTAAAGGACATGCAACTAACTTTAACTCTCTACTCACCTCCCACTCGACCAGGCTAACATGTGGCCTTTCAAGTCACCCATCTCCCATACAGCAGTTTTTCGTTCCCTGATCAACCCACCTGAAGTGGGTGTCAAGACATGCCGTTGAAGTAAAAAACGGGACACTGACCATATCAGCCAGCACCATATGTTCAGCATGTCTGGGGTGTAACAGGGTGCAATACATAATTGACCGCACTTCTTGTGTGAACAACTAACATAAACAGTAATAGACCGACTGACAGCAGAAACACACAATTCGCTGTCGAAGATATCGTGAGACTATTGACGTGTCTTGAGACATAACGGCACTAATTCAAAAATAATGTATTCCCTTAATGAATTAAACATAGAACACACAAACAATATCTTGCATGGTTTATTGCCTTGCAAATTTTGCTACATGTCGTCAGGTTCATACTGAAGAGGTATATGTATTGTTCGAAGAAGAAGAAGAAGAAGAAGAAGAAGAAGAAGAAGAAGAAGAAGAAGAAGAAGAAGAAGAAGAAGAAGAAGAAGAAGAAGAAGAAGAAGAGGAAGAAGAAGAAGAAGAAGCAGAAGAAGAAGAAGAAGAAGAAGAAGAAGAAGAAGAAGAAGAAGAAGAAGAAGAAGAAGAAGAAGAAGAAGAAGACCTTTCACGACATTCCTCACAAGTACATATACAACAGTATGGCCTGGGTGGGATCAGCTTCATTGCGAAGCCAGGATATGTCCAGTGTAGCTGGGCTGGTCAGCGTGACTCAGTCCCCGAGACAACTTCACGCGCTGGCCGGGCACTTACAAATATAAGCCTGATCAACACGTGGCTTGTGTTTAGTCAGATTGATTGTGTGTTGTGATTAATTATGTTGCTTTTATTTGATTCTCAATGACTGTAGTTTGCGATAAAACACATTGCTATTTCACTATTGGGAATGATTGAGTTTTGTGATAAAACGAACTGCTTTCGTGCGATTCAGAATGAATGCCCACACGATCAATAATCATCAATATAAATAAATTAGCATCAAGCAGTTTCTTCCATGGGTCTCTAATGTAAAAGGTGATCACAATGTGTAGGCCGAGAGGGGGGAGGAATATGTGACCAGGTTTTCCTTTACCTTGGCAAATGACGAGCCCTGGCGTGGACCCGGCGTCCAACGTGTCATGACATCAATAGCGCTGTTCGCCATCCACTTCGCCAGTACCACCGCAACATGATTAAAAGATTGCTTTATTCCATCTGCCGGGGCTTATTTCTACGCCAAAGGAAGAAAATAACAACAATGGCAATAAGAAGGAGAGGTATGAGCAGTAACCCATAAGGTAAATATTGTACGATGTCGGTATCTGCCCCATCATGTCGTTCGATGTCTGCCGGGGACATTGTGGTAGTCTTTTTGTTGTCAAATTTGGGGCTGACCTGGTTTACAGATGGCCAGGCTTCTATCGTCGCATTCCTTATGGCCGCCAGTAGGGGGTACTGTCCTTCACCGCATTTCTGTGAGGATAAATAGAACAATATCGTTATTACTGGATAGTGGTTCCCTTTACAGCACACCTCTGTGGACTAAACAGAACACTCGTTATATCAACGGACAGACCTTTTCTTCCCCACACCAGCGGAGAAAGAGAAGAGCCGCGTAATCACGTCACAAGAACACAATGAAACAGACAGTCCGTGGTGCGGCGCCAGAATACCAGCTACGTAATCACTGTAGCACACTTCAGGTGGTTCCCGTGGTCCACTTCTATATAACTGGACAAGAGGGGCACTGACTGACTTTACTATAAAGGTGAAAGCATAAATCAAATTGAACCCATGGAATTATCGTCACGTGCCATGCCGATAACCGCGGGCAGTCATTGTTAGCCCTCTCATAATATCACCAGTGTCTTGGATTAGATCAATGTTCGTATCCCAGCTATGCCATGTGGCAATGCCTTCCATGTAGTTATCTCTTTGTGTCCCCTTGTTCTTTTCACCACAAGTTGTCACGTTCTCCAGTTTATTTCTCCTACAAATGTGCTCCAAAAATATCTAGTCTATGATGGTCTTTTCTCTGTTCTGTGTATTAGTGTATCGTTCGTTTTTCTTTCCTTATATAGTGTTCCTTGCACAGGTAGGGAGGTCTAGGTATGACGTATTGATATCGTTAATAAAAGTTAACCGAAAAGAAACAACGAATGAAGAAGTAGCTAGAGACAAACACGAAACAAACATACGAGGGCCTTTCAGAAAGTAATAAAGATAGAAGCATTACATTTTTCACACTTCAAATATGGCATATGCCAATTGTGTGCACAAAATTGCAACCCAACCGGCCAAATAATATGGCTGCCCTAAACCGTTGAAATGGAGCGCGTAAACGACTTGCTTTGTAAGCAGCGCAATTGTGATAGAATTTCTCGTTGCAGAGAAGGAAACTGTTGTGAGCATTCACAAGCGTTTATGTGATGTGTATGGAAATTTTACAGTTGACAGGAGTACAGTCACTAAGTCTCCGGGTTCAGAGAATCAAAGTATCAGGAGGTGGAGATACGGAGCTGCTTGACTGGCTGTGCTGTGGACTTCCTACCACAACCACCAAGGCAGAATTGTTGAAATGCGCTAAGGACATTATTCTTACGGACAGGCGAAACACTACTAAAATTTGTTTTTTCTGTCCATTGTAATCTTTGCATTTTCCTCATAAATCACATTTCACAACCATCCGATATGTTTCAGCTTGTCTGCTCATTGTCCATGCTTCACATCAATATAAAAGAATAGGTTCTACTTATTACTTAAAGACTCTTCTTCTCGTTGCAAATGCCGTTTATTTATTGGTCAGTATGTTTTAGATAATGCAAAAGACTACCTTCGCCAGGACAATTCTTTTTCTAATCCCTTCAAGGCATCTCCCATCAGATGTTATAACTCTCCCGAGATAATTGTACCGATTGACTGACGAGGGTGAGTCAATAAGTAAGTCACACAGTTCTGTGGGATGGCAGGTAAATGTAGTTGGTGTTTTCTACAGGTGTCATTAGGTGACAGCAACATCGACTTTATATTCCAGTTCGTCAGGTGGCGCTAGGTGTCTATTGCGCATGCGCAGCGCATAAACAATATGGCGACTGTACTGCCACACCTCTAGTGGGGGATTCATGCATATTTATTGAATGGCTCGTCTTCGTAGAAAGCAAAGCAGAATCACAGAAGAACAAAGGAAGTCAAGTAACTCCAGTCGTCCTTGTTCACCTTACTTTATTACATACGACTGTATCAGTAGACACTACCACCAGTTCCCATGTTGTTGGGAGGGCAGGTGGTTCACAATCATTAATGTCAGTAGTATTATAAATTCAGTCTCTGTTTACAGCTCGACGATTTTCAGGTGACACAATCGTTACTGCAGACTGTCATTCATTGTGACCTCATAATACTGTATATCTACAGACTACTCACTTGCATAACTTCTTGATGGCTGGAGAACAACGGCATTAAGTTAGCGTGCTATTTTCAGATCCAAACATTTCTCGTGCCGGGCAAGCAACAAGCTTGACACCAACACTTGTTGCAGGTTCTTGTTGTACGATCGATGGCCATCGGCTCAAATAACTCTGAGTTTGCATAAGCCATTACAAAATCTTCTGGCTATTATAACAAGTTCATAAGCTTTCACACTTACGATCTGAAACCATTTCATTGCCGCTGAGAAAACTTTCACATGTCCTTTCTTGTCCGCACTCCAGACCTAACTAAACCTAGGTTGTTTCTGTTTCTCGTGAACTAGGCTGTTCCGGTCACGTGATACGCAACTTTCCAAGATAGTTTCCCTTAGTGCTATTCATCATCATCATGTGCTTCCGATCTGCCTTTACACGCTTTATCAGAGCGTGTCAGTTAATTTTTATAGCGTGAATTGTTCTCACTTTTCTCATTGTTGGTCTTTTACTGTAAGCCTTCTATTAACCCGTAAGCTTAATGCTGTAAGCTTTATATTGCCACATGGCATGTACTTGCGGAGTGTACAATCAAAGAGCAACCTACTGTTGTGCGTTTTTTGTGGGCAAAAGGACTGCCTGCAAAGGACATCCATAAGGAAATGCTTCCTGTTTATGCTGACAAATGTTTGTCCCGACGCATAGCTGGGTATAAACATTTTCTCAAGGACGCTCTAAAATTGTTGATGAAATCCGATCTTGTCGTCCTGTTGAGATTGCAACAGAAGCATTCGTTCAGCGAGTGGAGGAGATGATTAGAGGTGACAGGCGAGTAACGATAGACTCTGTAGCATCTGCAATAGGGTGCTCACATGGTTCAGCACACAGCATATTGCATGATCGATTGATGAAGGTGAAGACATGATGAACAGGATTGTTACTGGGGACGAATCATGGGTGCATCGCTACCAGCCCAAATCAAAGCATGCTTAAATACAATGAAAACATCATTCTTCCCCTTGTGACCAAAAATTCAAGGTTACGCAATCAGCAGGGACGGTTATGCTGACAGTGTTCTGGGATTGTCAAGGAGTGCTTTTAACCAGTTTCAAGAAGAAAGGTGACAATGTGAATTCTGAATCGTACTGTTATTACATATTTAGTACATATTATTGCTTCTTCATAACAAAGCCAGACCACACACAGGTCGATTAACTCAGGAGAAAATTAACCAACTAAGGTGGGAAGTTCTGGACCATCCACCTTACAGTCCTGACTTAGCCTCTAGAGATTTCCACCATTTTGGTCCACTGAAACCCCACATTGGCGGGAGACATTTTGCGAATGATAACTAAGTTGAATGTGAAGCGAAAAGTGGCTTAGGAAACAGAGCACGCAGTTCTATGCAGCCGGTTTTGGAGGACTGATAAAACGATGGGATAAGTGCATCAATGTTGGTGGAAATTATGTTGAGAAATAAAGGGACAATGTATGTTTAAAAATAACTCGTTTAAAGCTGTTATCAAATTTAGTTATTTTTTCTACAGCCATTTGTGACTTACTTATTGACTTCCCCTGGTATTTAAGAATCCTTCCATTTACTTACATCAAGTGCCATGCCCGCTTGCGTAGGCGCGCATGTTTATCCACAGATCTCGGTCTTTCATGTTCTGGATCAACTCGGCTGCTGATATGCCTCCATGCCACTGTCTCAACCTATCGAGCATCATTTCTCTCTGCTTCTCGTTCACTCGATCTTTCCAGCCGTCACTATGTACTCCAATGCCTCTATTCTCTTGACCAAATAAAGCTGTTTGTCTCTTTCATATTGTTGCATATAATGTTAGTTATTAGCCTGTTTAGGTAACACGTCGTTAGTTGTCATGGCAGTGCAAGGAATTCGCTACATTAGTCTTCGGAACCACATCTCTTTTGCTTCCAAGTTCTTCTTAATTTTTTCATTTATTTTCAAAAATTCACTGCCATACAGAAAAACAGATTCTGTATAGCACTTAAGAACTCTCTTTCTTACATTTATTGATAGTGACTTATTGCATAAGATACTTTTAATTTTCTGAAATGCAGCTTTTGCTGACCCTATTCTGCTATTAATCTCTGTTGCGCACGTTCCTCTGATGTTGTAAATGTCCCTATGTATTTATAATTATTAACTTGGTTAAGAATTTTCCCTTCTATTTCCATTTCATATTTTGATGTCACATCTTTTTCCTTTGATATCACCATTGTCACTGTTATATTGATATCCAAGGGCAGCCACTTGCATATTACAGTGAAGTATTTCCTTCTTTCTGGAGACGGCCATAATCGGTGTCTTCTTACAATTTAATTCTAACCCTAGTTGTTCACAGTGTGCAGCAACAGCATCTACTAAATGTTACAGATCCTGCTCATTGTCTGTAATCAATACTGTATGATCCGCATATCTATTGCTATTTATGTTATATCCCCAATGGTGATTCCTTTAATATTGTCTATATTTCTGAAAATAGTTTAATTGTACAGGGAAACATTTTATGGAGACAACACATATCCCTGTCGCATACCTCTCTTAATAGGCTAATATTGACCTATTTCATTATCAATCTTTATGACAATTTGTTGTGCATCCAATCTATATATATAAAAGAGAATCTCTGTCTGTCTGTCTGTCTGTCTGTCTGTCTGTCTGTCTGTCTGTCTGTCTGTCTGTCTGTCTGGTCTGGTCTGGTCTGGTCTGGTCTGGTCTGGTCTGGTCTGGTCTGGTCTGGTCTGGTCTGGTCGGTCGATCGGTCGGTCGGTCGGTCGGTCGGTCGGTCGCCCAGCTCCTGGTGGGGAGCATCTCATTTAATTCATATAAGTAATCATATAAGCTCCCGTTCCCGACTATCTATCTGTCTGACTGTCTGTTTGTTTGTCTGTCTATCTGTCTGTCTGACCCGGCCCGGCTTCGCCCAGACCCTGATGGGGAGCATCTAATTTAATTCATATAAGTAGACATATAAGCTCCCGTTCCCGACTATCTGTCTGTCTGTCTGTCTGTCCGACCCGGCCCGACTTCGCCCAAGCCCTAGTGGGGAGCATCTCATTTAATTCATATAAGTAGTCATATAAGCTCCCGTTCCCGATCTATCTATCTGCTTGCCTGCCTGCCTGCCTGCCTGCCTGCCTGCCTACCTATCCATCCATCCATCCATCCATCCATCCATCTATCTATCTATCTATCTATCTATCTATCTATCTATCTATGTTCGGCCCGAACATAACAACAAAATATAGATAGAATAGAAGAATAGATAGAAAATATGATTGGAATAGATCTATCTAAAGTAAACTTGGCTCCCGTTCCCGACTATCTGTCTGTCTGTCAGTCTGTCTATCTGTCTGTCTACCTGTCTGTCTGACCTGGCCCGGCTGCACCCAGTCCCTGGTGGGGAGCATCTCATTTAATTCATATACATATCTATAGCCAGGGGACTTAACTTAAGATATAACAATGCTACTAAAAGTTATATCCCTTTTTTAAATATTTTTTTATATTTTCTTATGTTCAGTCATGTAATTACAAAATTAAATTTTAGGAAGGTAATACTAATAGCTGATAGCTGATAGATAAAACTATGATAGTTGGTTGCAAAGGAATGAAATGAAAACGTGTAGAAAATTTCCTCTCAATCGGATGGACCGTTCGCGAATTATATATATATATATATATATATATATATATATATATATATATATATATATATATTATATATATATATATATATATATATATATATATATATATATATATAACAAGTTTCTTTGACAGCTATATTACAAGGCTAATATCTTTCTTACCAATTTGTAGATTTGCAAGTGCCTTCATCATGTTGATATGTCGTGCTTTATCTAAAGCTTTTGTGTAGTAAATAAAGCAAAAATGTCGGTCTTTGTTTACTTCTATAGAACGTTCAATTAATGTTTTCTTAGCATATACACAGCATTTACTGTACTTTTGCCTTCTATGAACCCACATTGTTTTTCTCCTATTTAGGGTTGTATTTCTTCCTCTTTGCATGATGATTCTTAGCAACATTTTCTTGATGTGGCTCTCCATACTAATTGTTCGGTGGTGATCACATTCCAAGGCTCCTGAATTCTCTGGGATTGCAATAAAATAGAATTATATAATTCAGGAGTAGTAGAATCTCTAGTATCACACATATTGTGTTCAGCAGGCTGGTGACTTTGTTCATTCCATTTTCTTCTGTTGTGATGTTATCTGGACGTGGGGTGTTGCCAGTTGTCAGACAGATAAGAGCATTTTTAACTTCCATCTTCAAAATTGATGGTCCCTCATTATTATTTCGAATATCATACTGTTCTTCTGTTCTATCTTTATAATGTTTTTCCACATAATCTGTCAATGCATTAAAAATCGTATCTTTTTCTATTATTAGTTTTCCATATTTCTTTTTTTGGGCAGCCGGTTGATGTAGGCGTCCTTTTATTAGTAAGATCCTGAATATTTTTGTGGATTAATTTAGTGTTTTTATTGTTGCGTTGATTTTCAATTTCTAAGCATTTGTTTTCAAGCCATGCATATTTTGCCTCTTTACGTAATGATCTGACTTTTCTGTGATTCTCTTCATATTTATCAGGATTATTTTTGTTGTTGTCTTCTTGTTTCTATTGGTCGTAACATTTATAAAGTCATTCATTTCTTGCCACCTACTTTCTTTAGTTAGCTAGCTAGTTAGCTAGTCAGTTATTTAGTTAGTTAGTTAGTTAGTTAGTTAGTTAGTTAGTTAGTTGATAGATCATCCACATTGCACATCGAACCATTCAGTTCATAAGTTCTCGGATTCCCTCCTCAGCAAATCTCACAGCGTGAAGCGGCTCACGACACCAGTTCTGTTGGTTTATTACTCTTCTTTGGCTTTCTGCATAGTGTTCTTGTTGGGCCACAACTCTTTTAACTTGCTGTTCTCGCAGCCTGACCATGGTTGTAGATTCCCAGTCATCGCTTGGTTCTCGTAAACAACTTACTTCTCGTAGAGCATTCAGAATGTCTGCCTAGTCCATTGCTTGTCCGCCTTCCACAAAAGTCCTACCTGCAAGCCTGTCAGCCTGCCCATTCCCTTGTACACCCTCATGGCCTGGCACGAAGATGAAACTAATCTGTCCCCTCTGACGTGTCTCCACCTTGTCGTGGTAGAGGGGCTTGCGTGTCCCTATGACCCCAATGAGGTATGCCGACGGAAGCACAATTACATGTTGGACAGGTCTTGGGATAGGGACCAGACTAAGATAAACACAACCAGCTGCTCTACAGGTAGACTGATGATAGCAGTTAAAGTCCGAAACGATCGCACGATGCCACTAATTCTTGGTCCGGACACATACTCTATGGCTCTCTGCTGAGGTATATGACTGAACACCTCTAAGTCAACATCCCCCAGATATGAGAGCCGGGCCGACACTCACCCACTGCAAAATGGTGGTGAGATGCTAAGCCTGCATGTTACATGCGTGGTCCAGATACTTGTTCGAAAGCTCTCATCCGAGGGATGAGAGGGATCCCCGGATGGGAGATCCTGGCCGTTACTCGCTCTCTGCTGCATGGAGGTAAGGTGCTGAGCAGGCTGTACATGTAGCCTATCTCGAGAGCGCCACTAAAGGTGGAAAAACGTCCCAATCGCACGTAGTGATTATGATGCAAGTCTGTGCAAGAGCTCACTGAGTGCGTTTAGAAAATGGTGGAAAAACGTCTCATAAACACGAGATGGAACGCCTGGCTAGCGAATCCATTACGTGGAAGTCCGAAGTGAAACAGGCAGAGTGAATGTCGTCTGCAGACTAGGGTAGAAAAATGTCTCATTAACACGAAGCGGAACGCTTGGCTAGCGAATCCATTACGTGGAAGTCAGAAGGAAAGCTTGCCGAGTAGATGTCGTAGGATAGCTTGCTGAGTAGATGTCGCATGTAGACTGACCGTTTCTGGTCTCTGCGAGGAGCGGCCAGGGGCGAACGAAATGCCCAATACATGGAAGTTAGCAATTAAAGCAGTAATGAAGTGGCGATTCCTAGGGTGAGCCCAGTATCAGAGCACTGTGTGCCGGCTCTCCAATTATGGAAGCCTTCTTGGATAACGTGGAATGCCAATGGACTGTCCCTGCCTTCCATTGAGGACTGACCGTAAAATCTGTGGCCCTTCTAACTTGACCAGCAGAGATGTGGACAACACCACAGCAGTAAGAGTCAATTATCCCTCGAAACCACGGGAAGGCAAACCCGTCTACCAAATGCCCGCTGAAATCGGATGTGCAAGTCTGTTTAAATTGTAATGTATTTCCTTGTCATTTTCAATGTATACGAGGGTAAGTTAATAAGTAAGTCACAAATGGCTGTAGAAAAATAACTACACATGATAACAACTTGAAGCCAGTTTATTTTTATATATACATTGTCCCTTTATTTCTCAACATAATTTCCACCAACATTGATGCACTTATCCCATCGTTTTATCAGTCCTCCCACACCGGCTGCATATAACTGCGTGCTTTATTTTCATTTAACGGCCATCCCAAAGAACTGTGTGACTTACTTATTGACTCACCCTCGTAACTGCAAGCTCTGCACCACTTTACGGGACAAACATTTGTCAGAATAAACTGGAAACCTACCTTGGCGGGAGACATTTCGCGAATGACGCCGAAGTTGAATGTGAAGTGAAATCGTGGTTTAGAAAACAGAGCACGCAGTTCTATGCAGGGGGTTTGGGAGGACTGATAAAACGATGAGATAAGTGCATCAATTTTGGTGGAAATTATGTTGAGAAATAAAGGGACAATCCATCCATCCATCCATCATGTGCCATGCCGATAAGCGTGGGTGGTCATAATCTGCCATCTCACTCGATCACCAGAGTCGTGGATCAGCTTCGTTTTCTTGTCTCGACCATGTCACTTGGGAAGGGACAATGTATGTATAAAAATAAACTGGTTTCAATTGTTATCATATTTATTTATTTTTTCTACAGCCATTTGTGACTTACTTATTAGCTTACCCTGGTACATAAGATATTTAGTATTTTATGGTGTATACTTAACTTTTTTTTTAAACTTGACCTTCAATGTACCTGTAATCAATCTGTAATCACTGTAACTACTGCATTTGGACCTTGTTTTGTGACATTTAACGCTTTTCAATACCCTCTGTTAATCAGGATGTAATCAGCCTGATTTCTAAGCCTGTTGTCTGGACTGCCCTATGACAATAATCTTCTTGGATGTTGCTTAAACCAGGTGTTTCCAACATACACTTTTGTCCATTCTACAAGTCTGCATCCTCTCTCTTTTCGTTCTCCCAAACCATGTTTTCCTACTGTGCATCCATCGCCTTGCTTTCCTACTTTCGCATTGAAGTAACCAATTATGATGTTTATTTCTGAATTTTTACATTTCTTCAAAGCATTCTCCATGTCATTATTAAATCCTCTAGACTATGTTCACTACTTTCTTTTGTTGGGGCATATATTTGAATGCCGTTTATTTCAAAAGGTCTGCCAATTAACTTCATCAATAGATCCTTGCCTGAAACTGCCCTATATCTTGTAACAGATTTTGATGTTTCCAGATCCTAGATAATTGTTACAACACGTTGCCTTTCCTCTCCCCCAGAATATATAATTTTAAAATTGTCTCATGTCTTAATCCCTGCCCCTTTCCATCTGGTCTCATGTATTCCTAAAATATTAATATTCTCTCTTCCTATTCTTTTTTTGATGTTATTTACTTATCCATCTGCGCTTAAAGTACGAACATTCCACGTTGTCAATTTCAGTGGTGCTGTCCTTTTCTTGTGACGTTCTGTAATTTGACGAATCATGATAAACTAGGCATCTTTAAATAATGTAGTTTGCCCTTGCTTTCCTTCCTGGCAATGACCATACTGGTAGGTAACTTTAACCGTTGTATCGTTAAAAAGATCCTCTGCATACCGTCGCGTAACTTAAGACCATAACCAACAACCATCTGGCGACTGCCCTAAAACATTCCATCCACCACCTGCCATCCGTGGTTTCTTGTGAAAAACATTCCTAATAACACGGTTACCAAAAACATTACATCCTCCCCAGAAAACCTCAAAACAGCGTATCTCTGCGGAAAACAATTATTCCATCGCCATTTTACCTGAATTTCGTGTCAAATATTTGCGTACACTATAGTAAATTGATAAAATACCGCATCACACGTTATTGTTGGTATTTTGACACCTAATTTTTTTTCATCCTTGATGAACATGATGACAATGATGATCATAATGTTGATTAAGATGATTTTCATGATTATCAAGATTATGATGATTGTAAGAGGTTGACCTTTTTTGTTAATTGTTGTGATTACCGACATTTTATGGTTAAATGATGCACAGTAATATAATCACAGAACAAACGAAATCAGATGCCAAAAACCAAATGCTCTTATATATCAACTATCACGCATACTGAAACACCCAAATATACCCATGTCCGCAAAACGACAGATAATAAAATATTAACACCAACCCTATGCTACCATGTCAAATTTCGACATTATCTAAATCATGCTTACACAAAATCGATAGGTGTGAGATGTGTTGCTTGAGAAGAATTGCCACCTTAACTATCCGAGACCGAGTAAGAAATGATGTTATCAGACAGTGGTTTCAACACCTTGTGCCACATATATTGAAAGACAGAAGGTCAAATAATCTCGTTAGAATGCAACACCATAAACTACCAGCACTGGCCGTACTACGTCAAAAAAGATCTGTTACGAGAGCAAGAGGACGTCTACGAAGAAAATGGATTGACGACATGAAAGACATGCACAATCACACGGAATGACACTATCTAGTGCCACCCATCTGTCGCTGGAGCGCCAACTATTCCTCCTCACAGCGCGAAAATTTGGAAGATGATGATGATGATGATGTTAATAATGATCATATATCAATACTTACCGTTCCGGTAAAATCGTCTTCATCAAGGCCAGAAAAAATGAATCCAGCAACATCAAACTGCTTTGCCCATTTGATCTGAAATTTAAAATCAATAAACTAACGACCCGCTTGAGCCACGAAGTCTTACATTAACACTTTCTTCCTGTCTGAAAAAAAGAATGTCTACAGTTATATATCTGGAACAATCGGTAATGGTCAACTGCCTTTCACGTTTCGGCGAGATTTCTATAGTAGTTTCAACATTAACACTATTTGTGTCTTTGCTGTATCAAGTCATGCCATGTTTCGCTGCTACTGCTACTTATTCTCAATGCTGTGGGCCGTTGGTGGTCATATATGTCTTTTGTCTCGTGCAATACTAGTCATTTCTGCTACTGATGTTCCTTCACGCTTTTGTGGACAAATTGTTCGCATCTTCTCTGTTGATATCTCTCTGGTCCTCCTTCTCTCCAACCTCTCCTCCGTGACGACATACTACAGCTATCTTCTTCTGATGAGGGTACCGGTGCTCTTTTTGATTAAACGTCTTTCAAAATATATTATTTACTTTGTGTATCCATCCACGGTATTAACCTAATTCTCTTCCACACTATTGCTCACTTGTCTCGGCTCGCGAGATACAGATATACCATATCAAAGGAGAGGTAAGGTGCCTCCTTGCCGCCGCTAGCCTACGGAACACCCTTGGGCAAGGTGGAGTACCCGTTCAGCCTCCGACACGGTCACGTGGAACCTTGAGAGCGGGTGATGGGTGGAGCTAGGGAGCCACCGTCACAAAATTGCTGATTATGGTCTCAAGTGTCAGGGCGGTAGGCGGAGATCTATTCCTGGAGACAACGGCCTCGGACACCGACCAGTACGGTCACTGACAAGAAAGTAAGGAGGGGCAAACTACTTTTTTCAGACACCTGTGTTAGAGATTATACAGGTGCCTTTAGATCTACAAATTAATGCCACCAACCGTAGACTTGGAATAAGATATGACGGAAACAATAAGCCGCCACAAAAAAACTGATCAGGGCGTAGGCCAGTACCAGCCTCCAGAAGGGCGTACAATAGGGATCCGTAATGGTTGTGGACATTTTTTCCTTATGCAGTGAAACTACAATGCTTGATTTTGAGGATTGATTGATTGATTGATTCATTTAGGAATCGACATCACAGCATTCGGGGCATTCCCATAAGCGCTCCGTCCTCATCCTCAGCAGCCAGCGAAGAGTTCCAACACCAATAGTACCAGTAGCAAGTCACTTCGCACGAAGCCTGCCCGTCCTCACACTCGTCAGCATGCTTTCTGAGTCAGTTACAATCACGATGTGTGTTTGTGTCGTATTCTCCATCCAGCGGAGAGCCGCAGTGACTCCCTCCACCTCCATTCTTAAGCTGGATGTTGTGGTATCATATGCCAGGCTCTCCTGCACCAAACGTCGACCATTAGCTTTGGTTATGAAGCCCCAGCCACGTCTCTCACCTCTTGACACCGAAACATCTGTGTAGATATTGAGGATTTGAGAGGAAATATCATAGGAGGACACAACATCAACAATTTAAGGTAAACAGATGATACAGTATGGATTGCAGACAATCTTCAATGTCGAAATCTCTTTTGCAACAGAATGAGATTGGTCGTTGTCTAGATCCTAATGCTCCTTCTATATCACTCCTCCTCCTCATCCCCCTCCTTCTCCTTCTGCTCCTCTTCCTCCTTCTTCTTCTTCTACTTCTTCTTCTTCTTCTTCTTCTTCTTCTTCTTCTTCTTCTTCTTCTTCTTCTTCTTCTTCTTCTTCTTCTTCTTCTTCTTCTTCTTCTACATCTGATGGTTGTAGAAATGTGGTTCCTGAGGAAAATGCAAAGAATACCGTGGACAGACAGAAAAAACCAATGAACAAGTCCTTCAAAAAACAAATGAAGATCGTAAACTGATTAGAGACATTAGACATAAACAGTCAAAATTTTTTGGGCATGTTATGAGAAGTAATGACTTGGAGAACTTGGTGACAACTGGCAAGATCGAAGGGAAGAGACCAAGGGGAAGACCGAGAAGTAAATACCTGGATGGCTAGGCCACATGGCACGGTCGATAAAGAAACACGGAGCTGATCGACGACTCTGGTGATTGAGTGAGATGGCAAAACATGGCCGCCTACGCTTACCGGCATGGCACATGATGGATGGATGAATGGAATAATAATAATAATAATAATAATAATAATAATATAAGAAGAAGAAGAAGAAGAAGAAGAAGAAGAAGAAGAAGAAGAAGAAGAGAAGAAGAAGAAGAAGAAGAAGAAGAAGAAGAAGAATATGCGACGGCCTGCCACTTCGTACCAATAGCTCTGCCTTGAGATGACCCTTCCTTTCAAATATACCTGGTATCCTTACAAGTATCACCATAAGATTGCATTTTCCTTCAAATATACCTGGTATCCTGAGAAGTATCACCATAAGATTACATTTCCCTTCAAATATACCTGGTATCCTTACAAGTATCACCATAAGATTACATGACCTGTCTTTGTCTAAGTCCATTACCCAATATGGACAACAGTCACCTTCGGATTAATAAGAGTGTTGGAGTAAAACGATGGACAGCTGTTTTGGTTACTGACTAGTCACAGGACTATCATTCTTAGCCGGTGATTGACCCTACTATAACTTCTCTTTGAGGTTGAAAGTGGTAGGGGTAATGGTGAGAAAACCATTAAATATTCATGTATCCTTACACTCATCGCCGTGAGATGACCTGTCCTTTCAAATATACCTGTGACCTGAAACAGATCGCCATCGTGTCGAGCTTAATGGTAGAAAGTTAAGGTAGAAAGCTTAAAGGCAGACAGCTTAAGGGTAGAAAACTGAAAGATACAAAGTTTAAAGCAAGGGGGATTGCAGCTCCGTGGAGAGAATACTGAGCCTGATGTAATATAATGAAGTTGACCTTCTTTCTAAGGGAAGCAGATCAAGAACACACACTACAACACATCTTATTTAATAAGGGAAGCAATACAAGAACATACACAACAACACAACTTACTTTCTAAGGGAAGCAATACAAGAACACACACAACACAACTTACTTTCTAAGGGAAGCAATACAAGAACACAAACTGCAGCACAACTCACTTTCTAAGGGAAGCAAGAACGAACACTACAACATAACTTACTTTCATGTGTAGACTCATGGTATCATCATAGCCCACCCACAATTGATTTTGTACCAGGTACGGAGTTTTCTGAACATCGTCAAAGTATCTTGTTGCATTTGACCTTACATCGCAGATCTTGGGACGAAAACACAAGGACAACGATCAGGCTAGTGGCAACCACAACAAGATCACACAATCACGAGTCATAAACATTCATAAGGTTATTGCTTCTTGCTTCTTGGTACATAATCGTGCTCACTCTGCGTGGGTATCTGTGTATGTGTATCGCGTCTCGGTCGTTTGGCTAAGACCAAAGTGTAGTTCCTGCACTTGATCTTACCAGGGGCCGGGATGATCGCCCAACACAACCGACACAGGGACGCGGAATCTAGTTGGGCGGTTCTCTGGCCCCTCGTGAGCCATCATATAAAATGTGTGATGTGTCGGGTGTGAGTAATACCTCATTTTACTACTCATACAGTGACCATGTCCGCTCCAGCATAGTATTTCCAGAAATAGCTCCCCAAACTACAAACAGTACACAGTGGATTATTTGTCTATTGTATTTAATTGAAAGCATTGGCAAACTACTGAACATAAACAACATTTTTTTACATACAGCCAATAAGTGCTGGGGCTGACCGCAACAGCCTTTAAAGGTCATGCTACTAACATTTCTTAAAATCACAGCTACACACACAAAAGCGCGACAGCGCACAAACACACACTTTCACACACACACACACACACACACACACACACACACACACACACACACACACACACACACACACACAAGCACACAAACGATAACAAGTAATTAAGTAACATAGATTTTGTTATAACGTGTATATACGCGTATGGAAAATGAAGAATCTTATATCAGGACACCACCAACAGGCTCTTAAACAATATCCTAAGTAGGGCCCGTGAGGATCGAGCAGTCTGCGCATGCGCAATAGGCATTACAAAATGACTGTCTCGCTGTCGACTTGCACTGGGTAAGAACAACGAGGCGTTTCTGTGTGTGTGTGTGTGTGTGTGTGTGTGTGTGTGTGTGTGTGTGTGTGTGTGTGTGTGTGTGCGTGTGATGAGAGGATGTGAAACCTTATGCAACATAATGTGAAAGATGGTTCAGTATGTTCTGTCAGATCTTAGTCAGATATGACTGTGCTACCGTATGACAGTATACGGTACTACCTGCTTTCTGTTAGCGCCGAACGTTGGGTGGCGCTTACCAAACCCGACACCCCTCATTGTGTCAGCGGCTTCGGGCGGAAGAGCGCAATTGGGAGGATACAAGCCTTACCCTGGTGTGAGGAAATGCAACCTAAAGACAAAATGTCATGGCAGGGCAGACCAGGCCCTAAGCCTTGGTTGGTGGCTTGTCTAGGATCGAAACTCCGACAGGCGGACAGTTAGAGCATTGCTTTGCAGATCCGGCAGCATCCGCAGCTTGTCTTGTTCCAGATGTAGAGGTGTTACCTTTCCTCTGGAGTGAACTAGGCAGGCCGAGAGAGGGATCATGCTGCATGGGTAACACATGATCTCTATATTTTAGCCAGGCTTTGTGCTATGGAGAGGCAATAAGTGGCAAGACAAAATCAGAAATACTGAAGTATTGAAAAGATCAGGTTGTGTGACGGTTTATTCCATGTTCAGTCTTCTTAGACTGATAGATAGGACATCTTAGGAGGATGGATGATGGTAGAATACCAAAGGACATCTTATTTGGTGAATTACAGATGGGTAAGAGATCTCAGGGTCGGCCTCTACTACGATACAAAGATGTGTGTAAACGGGACATGATTGATACAGGCATTGATAATGCAAATTGGGAGCAAGTCGCCTCTGAACGTGTTGCATAGAGGGCAAACATCAGAAATGGAATAAAGACAAAGGAGAAAATTATTGCAGATAAGTCACACACCGATCGTGTGAGACGTAAGATGGTGCATGATGGTGGAAATGACCACGTGTTCACATGCACCCACTGTGAACGGACATTTACAGCGCGAATTGGCCTTTTCAGTCATATTCGCTACCGCCATAGGTAAAAGTTATTATGCCTTTTTGAAGCACAAACTATCGTCTGTCAAGACTGCAAGGTGCCAATGCCAATGAAAGATACCTACGTAGAAATCTATGGTTGTATAAACATAACCCCTAGGTACCCACGCATAAATCTATGTTATTTGTAACCTCACCTCTGGGTAGGCCAGACCGTTAATTATATTGTAGAGAGAGCCACGATATGGGCTCCGTGTCACTGGAGCCCCTGGTTCATAATTAGACTGGTTGGCCAGCTCCAGCCAACGACCCACACCTGTGAATGCAACAACCATCTTCTCGTAGGGCATACCCAGGCTATTCCAGGCATTGAGTGATACATTCTAAAATAAAAATAAAAACAACAACCAAAAACTAACAGACATACATAGATTGCTGCATTGATTCACTCATGGACATGGCAACTGGTATATTTTAAACATCGAACTACATGAACATATACGGCACTGCCTACTGATCAAACCATATCAACAACCATTACCCTCTCTGGACAATGATCTTCCATTCCTGTGTGGGTGAAACAGCAGTCAGCGTCTATTTATAGCTGATTCAGTCACTGGAGTATTATTGAGACGGCGGAAGAAGAGGAGGAGGAAGATGAAGAAGTAAAGAAAGGAAAGAAGATTAAGCATAAGAAGAAGAAGGAGAAGAATAGGAGAAAGAGAAAGAAGAACATATGTAAGAAGAGCAAGAAAAGAAGGAGGAAGAAGAAAAATAAGAAGTGGAAGAAGATGAGGAGGAAAAGAAGAAAGAGGAGAAGGAAGAAGAGTATGTGGAAGGAAGAAAAGGAGGTGGAGAAGGAAGAAGAAGATGAGTAAGAGAAAGAAGAGAAAGATTAAGAGGAAGAACAGAAAGAAGAGGAGGAGGAAGACGATGAAGAGAAGGAAGTGAAATGAAGATGCAAAAATTGAGGCAGAGGAAGATTTAAATGCACAGGTTATAATAACTTACCACCTTTGTGATAAGTCACTCACTCACTCCCTCCCTCCCTCCATCCATCCCTCCCCACTCACTCACTCACTCACACTCACTCACTCACGCACGCACGCACGCACGTACTCACACATTCACTCATCCAATCGCTCGCTCGCTTGCTCACTCGCTCGCTCACACTCACCCACCCACCCACTCACTCACTCAACCACCCACCACCTACTCACTCATTCACTTACCAACCCACCTACCCACCGACTCACTCACCCACCCAAACACCTACCCACCGACTCACTGACACAATCACCCAATCCTCACTCACTTCTTCTTCTTCTTCTTCTTCTTCTTCTTCTTCTTCTTCTTCTTCTTCTTCTACTTCTTCTTCTTCTTCTTCTTGGTGTGTGAGGATGTGTGTGTGGGCGGGGAAATGTATGTAGGTGGAGGATCAGTGGGTTGGTGGCGGCATGTATGTTTGCCTGGTTCTGTGTGAGTGCGTGGAGGTATGTGTGGGTGGGTGGGGGATGTGTTGGTGGCTGCGGGATATGAGGGTGGATGGGGGATATGTCTCGCAACATTGCAATATGCACTGTTTATGTTTAACTTTCATTTGACACAGTTTTTTGTATCATGCGTAATATGCATTGTTTATGCTTACAAAATACATTTGACAATGTTTTTTTCCCCCTATGTTAATGTAACATGCACATTTGATGAATGAAAGATGAGTGATTGAAAAGGCCGAATGTAAGACGGGCCTGCGTGCCCAATTTGTTACTCTTTTAAAATAAAGTTTGTTCGTTCGTTCGTTCGTTCACTCACTCACTCACTCACTCACTCACCCACCCACGCACGCACCCACCCAACTACCCACTCACTCACCCTCTCACTCACTCACTCGCTCAGTCAGTCAGTCAGTCAGTCAGTCACTCACTCACTCACTCACTCACTCAAACACTCACTCACTCACTCACTCACACACTCACTCACTCACTAACTTACTTACTCATTTACTAACACATACAATCACTCACTCACTTACGCACGCAAGGACGCACTCACGCACACATGTACAAATTACGCACGCCCGCCCGCACTCACTCATTTCCTCACTCAATCACTAACTCTCTCAGTGACTCACTGAATCACTGACTCACTCACTGTCTCACTCACTGACTCATTCACTGACTCACCACTGATCACGACTGACTGACTGATTGACTCACTAACTCACTCACCAACCCTACCACCCTGATTTCAATCATCGAAACATGAACTCATTAACTCAATGATCACTGACTGACTCACTGACCACTGTCCCATCACTGTTCACGACTCACTAACTCACTCAACCCACACACCCACCCCCACCTCCCCACGCACTCACCCCACCCACTCACTCACTCACTGTCTCATCTGACTCACTAACTCACTCAACCACCTCACCCACCCACGCACTCAATCACTCATTCACTCACTTCCTAACACATACAGTCACTCACTCACTTCCTCACTCAATCACTAATCTCCACGATTTTCACTGAATCACTCACTAACTCATCACTGACTTCACTCACTCGACACACTCACTCACTGACTCACTGACTGACTCACTAACTCACTGACCAACCCAACAACCCCGACTCACTATCGACACTGACTCACTGACTGACTCACTGACTCACTGACTGACTCACTGACTGACTCACTGACTCACTCACTGACTCACTCACTGACTCACTCACTGACTAAATCACTGACTGACTCACTCACTGACTCACTCACTGACTCACTCACTGACTCACTCACTGACTCACTCACTGACTCACTGACTCACTCATTGACTCACTCACTGACTGACTCACTGACTGACTCACTCACTGACTCACTCACTGACTCACTCACTGACTCACTCACTGACTCACTCACTGACTCACTCACTGACTCACTCACTGACTCACTCACTGACTCACTCACTCACTGACTAACTCACTGACTCACTCACTGACTCTCTCACTGACTCACGCACTGACTCACTGCTCACTCACTGACTCACTGTCTCACTCACTGACTCACTGACTGACTCACTAACTCACTGACCAACCCAACAACCCTGATTCACTTATCGACACACTGACTCACTGACTGACTCACTAACTCACTGACCAACCCAACAACCCTGATTCACTTATCGACACACTGACTCACTGATTTACTGACTAACTCACTGACTCACTCACTAACTCACTTACTCAATGACTTACTCACTGACTCATTGACTCACTCACTGACTCACTGTCTCACTCATTGACTCACTGTCTCACTCACTGACTCACTGTCTCACTCACTGACTCACTCACTGACTCACTGTCTCACTCACTGACTCACTGTCTCACTGACTCACTCACTGACTCACTGACTCACTGTCTCACTGACTCACTCACTGACTCACTGTCTCACTCACTGTCTCATTCACTGACTCACTCACTGACTCACTCACTGACTCACTCAAACCACCCACCCACTCACTCACTCACTCATTCACTGACTCACGCACTCACTCACTCACCTACACACACACACACACACATTTGTACAATTATGTCTGTGCATATAAAGTTGACAAAGATGAACATATCCAGCCAGTGTAATCGCCCACACTGATGGTAGCAGTCGCAAATTGACTGAAGGTCCGTCTGCCTGTTCCTCTCCGCCATGTGCATCATCCGGACCCTCTACACACACCTTATTGAACTAGCCTATCCAGATCTGGGACCTCTATTTCTTATGTTGACATTACCACTCGATTCCAGAGAGTGTCACCACATCATTATTGTCATAATACAGCTTGCCAATACATGAGCCTGTTCATTTTCCGGGACACCTGAATTCCCTGTACAGTAGATCCATTATATGATCTTGACCTTTTATTTTTAAGATATTTATATGCAAGCCACTGCCAGCGGAACATACCAGGTTATATGTTACACAGTATCTCACAAACACCGCATGTCACAAACACCGCATGTCACAAACACCGCATGTCACAAACACCGCATGTCGTTCTGTATTACGAGGTGAAGTCAATAAGAAAGTCGCAAATGGCTGTAGAAAGATAACTAAATATGATGACAACTTGAAACCAATTTATTTTTATACATACATTGTACCTTTATTTCTCAACATAATTTCCACCAACATTGATACACTTATCCCATCGTTTTACCAGTCCTTCCAAACCGGCTAAATGGAACTGCGTGTTCTGTTTTCTAAACCTCGTTTTCACTTCGCATTCAACTTCGACATCATTCGAGAAATGTCTCACGTCAAGGTGGGTTTTCAGTGTTTATACTGACAAATGTTTGTCCCGTAAAGCGGTGGATAGCTGGGTAGAAAAAAGTTACGAGAGCAAGTAAATAAGTAAGTCACACAGTTCTGTGGGATGGCAGGTAAATGAAAATATAGCACTCAGTTATATGCTGCCGGTTTGGGAGGACTGATAACATGTATCAATGTTGATGGAAATTAAGTTGTGAAATAGAGGGACAATGCATGTATAAAAATAAACTGTTTCAAGTTGTTATCATATTTAGTTATTTTTCTACAGCCTTTTGTGGCTTACTTATTAACTTACCCTCGTACTTTACAGCCACCGTAATGCCGCCAATCTTATGCTTCAAGTCGAGGTATCATATACCAGATTCCCCTGCTTTACACTACATCCTTTAACCTTTCCAATGAAATATTCACATCATTTATGTCGCACCACACACCCATCCGTGTATTTGTACCACATCACTCGCTTGAGATAAGGTGTCATAAGCTGTTCCACGGATGCCATTGTCTCACTCTTTGTCCTTTTCCAACTCCTTATGTCCAAAGTGTGTAAGGCTGCCTGCCTTATTGGGCGGCGCCATGGCCCATTCCTTTCCCCCCGCTACCTTACCAATTGCACAAAGATGATTAATCGCATCATCAGCTGACGCCATTCAAGAACGGCATCTCTTGAACACCTGCCCGCCCTGTCAACCAATGTCACATAAAGTGTATCCTAAGATACAGTTTTGCCAGGAGCACTTTGTTACTATCTTATCCAGAGTGCAGAGAAAGTGTTTGTTGCATGAAACGCATATAGCCTTGTGCAGTTTAAACTAATTCTCAAGGCTTCATTTTACACGGGTTCCAGCTTCTCCAACTATAGAGAGGCTATTCTCAGTACACCAAGACCGGACACAATCAGTGAAGTAATAGATTTCTGGTAGATAGCTAATGAACAGCTATCTTCCATGTTCACCACTAACATCACCGGACGTTGTGAACATCTTGGACGGCCAGAGTAACTGACACCGATTGGCTGGAAGAGGCTCATGAAAGTAGAATGGTATGCACAACTATGAGAAACTAGACACATAGTTCTTAGGTAATATAGTGAGAATATGGACATTGGAGAAAACTGTGGCGACGGAAAAGTGGTCTTTAGTCATAGATTTAAAAGATGGGCATTGGAGAACACAGTGACTAATGGAAAGCCGTCTTTAGTTATATAGTGAGAATATGGACATTGGAGAACACAGTGACGACGGAAAAGTGGTCTTTAGTCATAGAGTTAGATGACGGGCATTGGAGAACTCGGTGATGAATGGAAAGATCAGCGTTAGAAGTGTACCAATATTCACGGCGGGGGGGTGGGGGGGGGGTGGGGGGGGGTGGTTGGGCTGGAATATTGTCACACGTATTACCATGGACAGCCAGAAAGACCAATGAACAAGTCCTTCAAGAAACAAATGAAGATCGTAAACTGATTAGAGACATTAGACGTAGACAGTCACAATTTTTTGGGCATGTTATGAGAAGAAATGATTTGGAGAACTTGGTGACAACTGGTAAGATCGAGGGGAACAGACCAAGGGGAAGACCTAGAGGCAAGTACCTGGATGGCTTGGCATTGTGGCATGGTCGAGACAGAAACACGGAGCTGATCCACGACTCTGGTGATGGAGTGAGATGGCAGAACATGAACGC
This sequence comes from Cepaea nemoralis, assembly GCA_014155875.1. Classification (NCBI taxonomy): domain Eukaryota; kingdom Metazoa; phylum Mollusca; class Gastropoda; order Stylommatophora; family Helicidae; genus Cepaea; species Cepaea nemoralis. The sequence continues at coordinate 47,927 of JACEFZ010014809.1, forward strand.
CCACGCTTACCAGCATGGCACATGATGGATGGATGGACTACTATAAGACAAGTTCTGGTCAAGGATTGGTCCCCTAACCTCTCAGACTCCTGGACTCTGCTTTTTCTCACTCACTCAACCTTGGGACTCTACCTCTAGAGGCTCAATCCATACAGCAGACTCAACTCGAGTGACGTTATCTTAACAACATTTAATGTATAATACATGACAGCACAGGGGTAGACTAGAGGTAGACTCAGACGGTGAGGATATCGATAAGATAGATAAAGAAGGGTTATCAGATGCAGATCTGAGCTGTCATCCTCGTGCAGCTCCCAGTTCGGTCGGTAGGTTGGACTGTCTTCGTTCTCTTACCCCGCATCCGAAGGTTCGTCCTCCCAAGAGTGCAGACTAGTCATATGGATGAGTGAGGATAGGCGTCCCTCCAGTGACGATGACGAACTTCAAATGTAGATCAGGTGAACGGAGGCCATCGCTATATTCCAATGAATGTTAATACCTCAGAACAACCTGCTTCCCTGCGGAGATCATACTTTCAATATGCAAATGTCCTGACCTCAGAACAACCTGCTTCCCTGCGGAGATCATACTTTCAATATGCAAATGTCCTGACCTCAGAACAACCTGCTTCCTTGCGGAGATCATACTTTCAATATGCAAATGTCCTGACCTCAGACCCATGTAGGTGGTCCCTGAAGAAAGCACAGCCTCTCACAGAATGTCAGTAGTTGGTAAAACCACTACCAATTCACTGCGATACAGCAAGTGCTTACACAGTCGCACCTTCCATCGGAGCATGGGGGCTCCTAAACCAGACGGAACCAGACGACATCCGGAACCTATCCGTACCCCATTCCGTCTATCCCATCTCTCCATTCATCCAAATACGTTTCTCACTGGGTTCTCTGCCTCAGACCAAACTGAAACTGCTGACATCCTATTCAGCTCCTTCCTATGCCCGAACATGGCTGGAGAGCTCCTACTCCCTTCTCCCCCCTCTTCAATACAATGTAAAGTATATTACATCAACATGACCGGTCCCCCGTGGAACAGGTAAACATCAAATCCCCGTTCGTTCTGCCCCTTTCGGGTGACGTAACCACATCGAACAGGTATGCTGGTCGTCTAGACAGATACAATATTTGTGTATTTCACTCTGTAGCAACTCTATGTCCACCTCGTTTTTTCTCCCTCGCAGTGGAAGAAAATCCCTCCGTGTTGTCTATACTTAAAGTAGATTTAACTATAAGAAAACGAGGAAGATTATAGAGAAGGACTCGTATGCAGATTCTGGCTGGAACCCATTTGCACGCATCGTCGTTATCGAGCCAACGGATAACGTAACGCGGTAACCCGGCCGGAACTCCTTCCCGACTAGTCGACGACATTCACGGCGACGTCCAATAATCCCTCCTAACTTAGCGTCCAATCCCTGTCCGCGAGACGGAGACTCGACCTCGCTCGCCATACACAACCACTAAACCAGGCATATCTTTGCCGCTGCGCCACTGGTCGCTTCGCCGAACGATTCCATCACGTAAATACGGCATGTTTATATTCGGATGCAAGCTGAACACCTTGTGAACCGAATACCGACATCGGTTAATCTCGAACACATGCCAATAATCCATGATCCATGCAGCGGTTTTGTACGAACGAATTTACTCCGCACGGCTTTCCAACACAAAGGCCCGATCAATAGCAACTAATTACCTAAGCGTGACCTGGCCTTCGCGCAACACACGAACTCGGCCCACCTAACGCCGTTACTCGGGTCATTTGTACGTGGCGACACAAAATATATAATTTCTCATTACCTTTTATCAACGAAACATCCTCCTAACTCGTCATAGGATCTGTCGGGTCTCTAAACTCTGGGTAGACAGCCGAGCCGATTCACAATTCGTCCTTCCAGTCGAACAACTATCACACACTGCCGCAAGTGAACAACAAAACCGTGGACCTCGTAGCAAGTCTCGCTGTCCAAGAGAATGACAACCTTTACGCGGGCCTCGAATTTCTCGCAGATTTCGTGATCTCACGAGAAAGTCTAATTCATCTAGTTCTGATCAGGCAAACTAGAAAATAAATCTCTAGAACAGACCTCCAACAAGATTTTAGAAAGCTATGGAAAGGGGATTTCCCTTCGAGGTTGTTTCGGCTAAATATAGTACGGTGATTCCCCGTCCTAATTAAGACGTGAGGCCAGTCTACTGGCTATCTTGTAACAAGGAGAGACAGAAACTGGCAATGAGAAATGGTGTTTGAGGGTATAGGAGGATGGCAGGTAGGTGAACCATCAATAGAATGAATACAGAGCTCCGTGGAACGTGGACTGTGGGGAGACTTTATTGCCTACGCCACATGGCCAGACACATGATGATGATGGTGATATCTGTGTATGTGTGTGTGTGTGTGTATGTGTGTGTGTCTGTGTGTGTGTGTGTGTGTGGACAGTGACATGACTGCCTGAACACATGTCACAAGGAAGCAGTCATGGCTCTAGACTTACCATACCCAGCTCACTGTAGGGGTGTTTGGACTGTATGGGGTACAGTGGCGTGGCGAAGTGGGCGTATTGCATTGCATCAAAATACAGCTGGTGTGTTTCAATGATGACGTAGTCCACCGTCCTGGCACGTCGTGGATTGCATGCGGGGAGATATGTAAGGTAGGGTTAACATTATATGTGAGGATGTGTAAGGAAGGGTTAACATTATGTGTGGAGATATGGAAGATAGTGTTAACATTATGTGTTGAGATTTGTAAGGTAGTGTTAATAAAAAGTGAGGAGATATGTAAGATAGTGTTAACAGTATGTGTCTATATATGTAATGTAATGTTAACATTATGTGTGAAGATATGTAACTTAGTGTTAACATTATGTGTGGAGATATATAAGATAGTGTTAACATTATGTGTGGAGATATGTGAGGTAGTGTGAACATTGTGTGTAGAAATATGTAACATAGTGTTAACATTATGTGTTGAGATATGCAGGCAGTGTTAACAAAAAGTTCGGAGATATGTAAGGTAGTGTTAACATGATATGTGACATGTAAGGTAGTGTTGGCATTATGTATGGAGATATGTAAGATAGTGTTAACATCATGATTGGAGATATGTTACATAATATTAACATTCTGTGTAGGGCTGTGTAAGATAATGTTAACATTATGTGTGAAGATATGTAATGTAGGATTAAAATTATGTTTCGTGAATATATAATGTAGTATTAACATTATGTGTAGAGGTATGTAACTTAGGGTTAACATCATGTATGGAAATATGTAAGATAGGGTTATCATAATGTATGGAGATATTTAAGGTACGTTAACATTATGCTTGGAGATATGTAACCAGTGCCAAAGACATTCACAGACATGTATTCTCTGTCACGTCTACATGTTGCCGCACTGGTTTAAAGACAACGACGCTGTGTTGGTAATGCCATCAGCACTGTCGGACAAGGCCACGATACCAGCGCTCGCTATTAGCTGCGGAGAGAAAGAATAGCCGTCTATTCCTCGGAGCACTTAGACTGCAGAAATGCGACGGTCCCAGGACTTTACACCCACATAGCAGGTTTGTGCTCCTTTATCTTATTGTAATTTGTGCAACTACTGACAGACATATTCTATAATCTAATATATACAACTCCCACTGGCATAGTCCTATAATCTGTGTTGTGTTGTTTGTCCATCAAGAATGATGATGACCATTCATTTCATCCAGTGGGGTTGAAGGTGTAGAGCCGTGGGTTCTAAGATGGCTGATAAGGCCTATTTTGGCTCAAAATGTTCTTTGACAATGTGGGCAAAGAATGCTTGACGTCTCTGGAGGAGGATTTCCTGCAGTGGTTTTTCTGTCCTGCCTTTTCTTCACAGCTCTTGCAGTCCTGGTTGCCTCACATATGACTGCACCTTTGCGTAATGATGCACGCCACGAATTTCGGAGTCTATAATCTAGTATATACAACTATAACAGACATATTTTATAATCTAATATGTACAACTCATTCATTGGCACCTTGCCGTCTTGACAGACGATAGTTTGTTACATTGTGCTTCAAAAAAGGCTTAATACTAATAATACTAATAATACTAATACTAATTAATACTAATAACTATAACTCATGGCGGTGGCGAATGTGACTGTTAAGGCCAATTCGCGCTGTACATGTTCGTCCACAGTGGATGCATGAATTGACTATTTTCCAGTAACATTGATACAGTTTTCGCGATGAAGGGATGATTTGCCAACGTTCAATTTTTCCATTTCTGATACATCGATATATGGGCGTTTGCGATTGGGATCTGGAATGTGTATAATCGGCTTTACTAACCTTGTTCTCTTGTATATCAGATGTATGTATTGATATTTCGTTGCAATCGAGGATAGCCTGTTTACGTCACGTTACTAATGGCGGCACCCATCAAGGTGAAATTTCCAAGTAAAGTTTATAGTTTCTTAATTCCAATAGAAGGAGAATACCTCAGTTAGTTAGTTAGTTAGTAGACAAATCATCCTCATTGCACATCGAACCATTCAGTCCATAAGTGCTCGGATCCCCTCCTCAGCAAATCCCGCAGCGTGTAGTGGCTAACGACGCCAGTTCTGTGTTGGTTTATCAATCTTCTTTGGCTTCCTGCGTAATGTTCTTGTTTGGCCACCCCTCTTTTAATTTGCTGTTCTCGCAGTCTGGCCATGGTTGTAGATTCGCAGTCATCACTTGGTTCACGCAAGAGTCTTACTTCTCGTAGAGCATTCAGAATGTCAGCCTGGTCCATGGCGCGTCCGCCCTCCACAGTAGCCTCACCTGCGAGCTTGTCAGCCCGCTCATTTCCTTGGACTCCCGCATGCCCTGGCACGAAGATGAAACTAATCTTTGTCAGCCGAGACCGCTCCAGAGGCAGCAACCATTCTCTTCGGATCGACCCCTCCTCTATCCTCTTGATCATGTTCATTGAGTCGCTAAGGAAACATGCCCTAGTGAATGTCTGTGTCTCGAGCCATGTTATTGCTTTACTTACTGCCATGACTTCCATAGTCAGGCTACTTGTGGTTTCAGTGAAAGCACCAGAGTCCTCCTTCACAATTCTCCCTCCGGCCCGAGCTGTAAAGGCCCATGAGCTTCTCACATGTCGGACGACCGACCCATCTGTGTAGATGACCGCATCACCGTCTAGCGAATTCTCGAAAATCAACGCTTGTACTTCAGCCTCCACAGCAGCCGGATTTTCTTGTCTGCATTTTCTATCTAGTTGGATGCAAACTGAAAAGGATGTGCAGAAATCTGTTGGCACTTGCACCCACTCCTCGCCAGGTTCTAAGTCCTCAAGTGAACACACCTGTTGAAGAATGTCTTCGGCTTGACCCATCCACGACCGTCCTCTTTTTAACCTGCTGCCCTTCACCTTCATAATTTCACTATGCAGTGGATGTTGTGTGTTTGCGTTAACTCTGAGGTAGGCGCGTGCCCTGCAAACTTGTATTCTCTCTTCAATGGTTGGAAAATCAAGAAGGTAGCGCATCGCCCTGCATGCTGTATCTCTTGTACATCCAAGAATAATGCGCATAGCTTCATTCTGTATCCTTTCCATCCTTTCTATCTGCTTACGGCTGAGAGTCAGGATTGCCATTGCATACTCCAAAACAGACATGACCAGCCCCTCGTACAGAAGACATAGATGGCGCTGCTCACAGTTTGCTGCCGCCATCACCCGCATCGCAGCCAAACCCCGCTTGGCCTTTGTTATCACCTGGTCTATGTGCTCATTATAAGCAAGGCTTCGATCAAACCGTATCCCCAGGTAATTCATTGCCTGCGTTCTTTCCACCGTCTCTGAACACAGCATTACAGTTGGTGTTGGAGTGTTGACAATATGATTATTCAACGAGAACCAAGTCACTGTTGCCTTTGTTGGGTTGACCATTGCCCCAGCTTCATCACACCAAGTACTTATGCGTTTGAGTTCGGTTTGTAGTTCCACAGCAACCTGCTCTCTATCCTTACCCTGACGATACACTAAAACATCATCGGCATATGACAATGTCCTGCCAGGTCCAGTGATCTGCTCACTGGTGATTCTCACTGTGTAGGCGTTGAACAGTACCGGAGATAATGGTGATCCCTGTGGTAGGCCAGGATATATTGTTGTTGGTTCCGAAGTCCAACTGCCACATTTAAAAACTACTTTCCGTTGGAAGAGGGCTGCAGCGATCCAACTAAGGAGGAATGGACTTACTTTTAGTTCAAGAAGCTGAAGCATTAAAAAATCCAATGGTACTCTGTTGTATGCGTCCTCAAGATCAATCGCTGCAGCAAAGGTTTCAATGCCTGAGTGGAAACCTTCATAGACATCATGGGCAAAGACTGCTGCATTGGTCCAGGTTTCTCTTTTTGGACGGTACCCACCCAGGGTAGGTGGGAAAACACCTTGCCTCTCTAGCTGGCTTGATATTTTCCTGGCAATTACCTTCTCCAGCAGCTTGCCTATTGTATTCTGCATGGTTATAATTCGATATCCCTGATTTTTTTGTGGTATTTGTCAGGCTTCGGCAAGGGAATCAGATAGCTGTGTAACCACTCCTCCTTGATGCTAGCACTCTCTATACTGTTGTACATGTCTGCTAGTTTCTCTAGCTCATCATCGGTACACCTACTGATGTCTTCGTATCTTATGCCATCAGGCCCTGGAGCGCTGTTTTTTGATCGTCAAAGTACAGCCTTGATTTCTTTCACTGTCACTGTGTCTTCATCCGAAGTGTTCTGGGCCTTGCACCTGTCTGAGGTGACCTCCTTGGCCAGATTTCGGCCTCCCATGTCTGTCTGGTTGCTCTGCTCTAGATAGCGTTCAAAGAGGGCTTTGCCCTTGTCTTCGTCAGTCCTCTGCCAGATAAGGTCAGCACCTTGGAAGTCAGAAATGCTCTTATTCTTGACTACACAACTCATGCTTTTATGTAGTCGCCAGAACAATTTCAGTGACTTGTCTGTGCTTACTCTTTGACACACTTCTGCCCATTTTTCGCTTTTAACCACCTTGACCAGTTTTTTTAAATAGGCTTACTTTTGTGTGCATCTCTCTTTCTAAGTGCATGCAGGGACTAGGATGACCAGCTCTGTTCTTCTTGGCATTTTGCCATCTCCTTACAGCACTACGCTTATCCACCCAAGCCTTCTCCACCTCGAAATTCCACCAAGGTGGCTGCTCCCAGCTTTTTTTCCTGCCCTGAAGCTTTCTGCGCTTGTCACGTCTTATTTTACTCACCACATCTTGCCCTGTACTGTCATACTGGAAAGTCTTTACCTTTAGCTTCTGCTGCCTGGTTCTGCCTTTCTCAACCAATATGCTGCAAGGGTGGTGGTCGCTGCCGTGGTGTCCTAAGATACCCCATCTACACACTGTAGTGAGTGAAGGTGAAACCAGCGCCAGATCAATAGCACTGTCCAAATCGCCTGGACGGCTTGCTGTCCTGATGACACAGCCACTGTTGATACAAACCAGGTCAATGGTTTGAAGTGCAGTCTCGAGCTCCTCCCCTGTGTATTGGAGGAAATGTTTCACCATGATCTGCCTTTAGCGTTGAAGTCGCCACAGAAAATAACATTTCTCTCGTGACCTAATATGCCACTTAAGCACTGCCACTTCTGGGCGTCCATATTCGCATTACGGGCATAAACATTAACCAACACGAATGGTATAGTGGAATGAACTCTCAACGCCTGTATTTGTATATCGTCACTGTCCCAACTGGACATGTCTAGCTCTGACGCCACCATGCTGTCGCGAACGAGAATCGCCATTCCCAGATGTCGTCTGTTGTAGAAACATTTGAAGCCGGCAATTCGGAGTAGCTGATCGCCCAGTCTCGTCTCCTGGAGTGCTACAATATCGTTCCTGTAAACCAGGGTTTCTAAAATAGAGTCCCGTTGTTTTACGCTGGCGCAGTTCCAATACAGAATACGGATATTCCTGAGTCCTAGACGGTGACACTTGAGTCTAAAACGTCTCAAACCACCACGCTTACCTTGCTTCTTTATGCCTGCGCGGCATCCACGCCGCCTCGTTAGGTTGACTGCTGACCGCTCGGAGAACACACGTTGTTCCGCCATGTTGAAAAACCGAATACACAGAAACCACACACGCTGCCAAAATTCACTCAAGGATTGCTTCGCTCGATGCACGAACTCAATAGCATCCGCGCAGATCTTGAGTAGAAACTCCTGGTTTTACATCCTGGCACACAAATTACACGCAAGAGATGAATAAATCCATCTCCTACGCGAAAAATTTAACGATCACAAAACAACCCGACCGTCCGTCGCCATCTTGAAACCGGAAGACCGGAAAATACCTCAAAATTCTACGACGTGGCCAATAGCGGGGAAAAGGGATCTGGAATCATTACACATCCCTGTCTCATAATTCCCTTGTTAGGCAGACATTGAGTGAAGAAATGTTTGTGGATTAAGAGTGTTTTCGAGGTGGAATGGAGTTCGGACCGTGCAACGGAGTTCGTGCACGAGCGCCAGGACTCGCTTCGGCGTATCATCGGCGCCCGGTGGCTATAGTTAAGCCTAACATGACGACCAGACGACGCCGGGCAAGGACACAGCATGGTAAACGAGCAGGCGCCCGCAGAATGCTTCAGACATGTTCGATTACTGTACTGGAACTGTGCATCATTTAATCAATGCCGACCCATTTCCTCTAAGGAAACTGACATTGTGGTTTTACAAGAAACACAGCTTTTCGCCGGGGCAGCCAATTTCGCGGGTTTTCATGGCTTCTATAACAGGCGGCACCTCGACCAGGCCATTCTGGCCGGCGACAACATACTGGCGTCCGAGGTCGATATTGTCGCCTGGAACAGTGATGCCCTGCAAGTGAAGGCAATAAGAATATTGACACCAGTGCAGCTTGTAACTGTGAACGTTTATGTGTGTAACGGGAAGGTCGACGCTCGACAGTGGCAGAGATTGTTCGCTATGGAGGAAATTCATATAATCTGCTGCGGGGACTTTAATGCCAGAGGCAGATAATAGGGGAAATAACATTACCAGTAGACAAGGAGAGGATCTGGAGGATGCCCTAGTATCTGCTGCCATAGTCTGTCTGAATGATGGGAAGGTCACTAGAATGGCCACCCGACCAGGTGATTCTGACATTGTCATTGATTTGGCCCTGGTGTCGCCCACCATCGCACCAAGGTGCCGGTGAGGCACACTGGGATACCACGACACTGATCACTACCCTTGCATCATCTTGATTGAGAAAGACAGTTCCAGAAGTCAATGAAACAAGGCAAATGCCTTCCCGTATGGCAATACTGTTCAAGACACCTTATGCAAGACCAGAAGAAGAAAACTAATTTCCTCCCGCAGGAGACAAGAAAGATGGTTGCAGCCAACATGGTGGAACGGTGAGGTCGAGAGCGCATAGCTGGGAAAGAGGCAGGCTGTCAATGACTGGCAAAAAGCCAGAAAGGCTAACATGCCGTAGGGTGAGTCGGCGAACTGAAGACTGAGGTTCATAGGACAACGACCCTACTCAAATCCAGCGCCAAACAGGCCAAGGCCGAGAAATGGGTTGAGTACTGCATGAAGGTGTGCTCCGAGCGGTCTCACACGACATGCTGGCTCCTCCATAAGAGCATGAACGCTGCTGCAGGGGTATTCCAGACTTTCAAGGCACAGACCTCACATGGAAAATGACGGTCGCGGATAAAGGGAAGACCCTTCTTGCACGCTACATAGAGCAGACTGACCAGGAAGATGAGTCCGCCAGACAGAGGTCCTCAACGACTCTCTCAGCTGTGCTAGGAGGCCGGGACGGGCGAAGAATATGTAATCCCTGCTGAGACATTGCGCAGTGCTCAAGACATCACTGAACACTGCACCAGGCCCAGACGGCGTCCAATATGGGGACCTGCAGAAGATGTCAGATGATGACATGGAAGAAATGGTCCGATAATTTAACACCAGTATCGAAACGGGCCTGGTCAAAGAGGAATGACTACACAGCTTCTTGTTACCACTGCAAAACCTAACAAAGACTATTCCAAGATTTGCGGCTACAAAAAGCATAACGATGCAGAACACTTCTGACAAGCTACTGGAGAAAATTGTAGAACACAGACTTGCTCATGACTTGGAACAACTCGGCTGCTTTCCGCCCACACTTTGAGGATACAGACGTAACAAAGAGTCATGGCTGAATGCGGCATTCTTTGCTAAAGATGTTTATGAAGGGTTTCAGAGCAGAGAAGAAACATGTGATGCTGCCATAGACTTAGAGGACGCATACAATAAAGTATCATTCGAGCACTTGATGCAAACTCTTCTCCGACTGATAGTTGCAGTCCTATTTCAGAGGAATGTGGTGCTAAGATGTGAGAGTTGGTCTTCTCAGCCAACAACGATATGTCCTGGATTGCCGCAGGGTTCACCACTGCCACCAGTACTATTCAACGTATATAAGGTGCCGATCACTGAACAACAGTTCGATGGGGACGGGTAGGACTCTGTCATTTGCTGACGACATTCTTGTGTATCGACATGTTCTTGATAGACAGGCGGTTGCCAATGGTATGCAGGGTGAACTAGATCGAATTTCCTTATGGTGTGCTGTGGCCGATGCCCTTGTCAACCCTGCAAATGCATCGGTTACATGGTTCTCCCTAAACAACCATATTGTGAAAACAGGCCTGCCGGCAGTGAGGATGGATGGGAGTATTTTGTATAGAATCCAGTCGATGAAATATCTTGGCGTGAGGTTTGATCGGAGCCTGTCATTCATAGATCATGTTGATTATGTAATTACGAAAGCTAGAAAAGGTTTGTCAGCAATGAGAGTCATGGTGACTGCCAATATTGAGCAAAGACTGTTAATACTTCTGTTCCAAGGACTGGTACTTTCACCAATCGAGTATGCCCTGGCCATCCTCACTGTCAGCCCTACACAGATTGGAAGACTTGAAATGGTACAAAACGAAGACATGTCCATCATTTTGGGCTGGACGAGAGACACCAGCTGTGTAGCACTGAGATACCTCCTTGACTTCCCTACCATGAACCAAAGGATCAAGATCTAGAGACCTCGTGCATACTTAAAAATAAGTGCAGATGAGTAGCACCCTCTGCATGAGAATATATTCAGAGAAAAGGGCGACAGGCTAAATAGGGGCAAATCATGGATGGGTCGGGCGGAAGATGTCGTCAGACAGGTCTGCAGTCTTACCAGTATCAACCCCGGTAAGGAATGGGTGCCGGTGCCTCCAGCGTTTAAGTGCACATTCTCTTGCATTATCACACTTGACAGAAGGTGCAGAGAGCAGAACCATGCCGCAGTCAATGCAGAGGTCAACGCGCTCATCTATGAACACTCAGCCAATCTCGAAGTGCTCATCTATACAGATGACACTGTTGGAAAGCAGCAGAGAAGTACGTGGGCCGAACCGTTCAAGAATCCAGTGGTGATCACCCATGACCACGAGCAGCATGACTGCCATGTAGCTATGAGCAGGCATACAGTACCAGTACTGTGTACTAATAGAAGGTATACGGTACAGCTAACGATCAAGAAAAGTAGAGTAAACAACACTATATCGACAATCACCCCGAAAAAGTGTTGAGTGATAGTAAAGTTATTACGAGAGAAGGAAGATTCAATTCAATTCAATTCAACTTTATTTTAAAAGGGTTACAAATTGGGCACGCAGGCCCGTCTTACATTCGGCCCTTCAATCACTCAATCGATAGTGCATGATGCATTCACATAGGAACATACATTGTCAAATGAATATTATATAATGTAGTATGTACAACTATCACAGACATATTATGTACTCTAGAATGTACAGCTATGACAGACTTATTCTATAATGTAATATGCACAGCATACTCAGCTTAACCTGCCCATTCACCTGTAATCGTTTACTCACTTGGCGATAGAAACAACATCATACCCGGGCCTGATGTACAATTCCATCCCGAGAGCGGAGAGGGTCAGAATCAGCTTGTCATTGGTTGCGGTTTCATTAAACTTTTCTCGCAAGCCCTATTGATAAATTACTCACGTCGGTCATGTAAGGTAACAAACAGTCTGAATAACAAACAATTTAACAGTAAATGCCAATAGAACAGTAGAGAAACTTCATTGAACCAGGTTTTATCACAGGCACGAATTTACTCACTCCAGCGACGACCCCTAGTTGTCTCCGACAACATTACACTCGTGAACAGAACCTCGGTGTTTGAATCGAATCCACAACCTTTAGCCACGAAGCAAGCGGCTGAAATACCTGGCCACAGGATTTCCAGGCAATGGCAAACAATATTTAGCATATCAATAATGGTCAACAATTGTTAGCATACCAGTAATGGCCAACAATTGTTAGCTTATCAGTAATATTTAGGGCATTAGTAATTGGCCAACAATGTGTTAGCGCACCAGTACAGGCCAACAATATTCAGCTCATCAGTAATCCTCTTCTTCTTCAGCTCATCAGTAATGGCCAACAATATTTAGTCCATCAGTAATGGCCAACAAAATTTAACCCATCAGTAATGAGCAACGTTATTTAGTACTTCAGTAATGGCCAACAATATTTAGTCCATCACTAATGGCCAACAAAATTTAACCCATCAGTAATGTGCAACGTTATTTAGTACTTCAGTAATGGTCAACAATATTTAGTCCATCAGTAATTCATTCATTGATTAGCATGTCCTTTGCAGAACCTCGCTCCCATAACAACCTTCCGGAAAAGCTCTCGGTCATAAGCAAGATGTCCCGCGTCCGATACACCCATCTGGAGATCATCCGCCACATCCTGCACCCATCTTCTCTTTGTCCCCTCTCTTCCTCTCCTCCCAGGAATATACCCCTCCATTATTGTTCTCTCCAAACTTTCGTGACATTTCAAGTGACCAAAATATTTCAATTTTCTTTGTTTTATCGTCTTTAATAGCCAGTCCTCTTAAATATTTAGCTCTTGAAGTATGGATGCATTTGTTCTTTTTTATTTACCCAAGATATTCTTAGAATTCGTCTATAACATTTATATTCAAAGCATTTATGCGCTGTTCAGCTTGTTTAGTAATTGTCCAGGTCTTACAGCATATGTTGTAATGGGAAACATGCATGCTCTTAAAAATCTAATTTTTGTAGTTCTGTCTGTCCCACTCCATAATTTATTTAGTTGGTTTAGTCTTTGAAGAGCAATTGATAGTAGTCGTTTAATTTATTTCTTTGTGTCACCGTTGTTGGTAATCAATGACCCAAGATATTCAACATTTTCCACCACATCCAATTTATCCTCATTAACATATATTTCTTTATCCATAGTAGTTTCATCTGTTATGCATTATCTTTGTTTTTGCTATGTTAAGATATAAGTTGTGATTTTCACTATTCAATTGGGTTAATGCTATTAGGTTTTCAATACCATCCGGTAGACAGAAAATGCAAACAAGAAAATCCGGCTGCTGTGGAGGAGGAAGTACAGGCGTTGATCTTCGAGAATTCGGTAGACGGTGATGCTGTCATTTACACAAATGGGTTCATAGGCCTTAAAGTCTCATGCTGGAGGGAGAATTGTGAAGGAGGATTCTGGCGCCGTTGCTTTGCCGCAAGTAGCCTGACTATAGAAGTCATGGCAGTAAGTAAAGCAATAACATGGCTCGAGACACAGACATTCACTACGGCATGTTTCCTTAGTGTCTCGATAAGCATGCTCAAGAGATAGAGATGGGGTGGATCTAAAGAGAGTGGTTGCTGTCTCTGGAGCGGTCTCGGCTGGCAAAGATTAGTGGCATTTTCCGTGCCAGGAAATGCGAGTGTACAAGTTAATGCGCGGGCTGACAAGTTCGCAGTTAAGGCTACTGTGGAGAGCAGACGCGCCATGGACCAGACTGACATTCTGAATGCTTTACGAGAAGAAAATCGTTCGCAAGAACCAAATGATGAATGTGAATGTACAAACATGGACAGGATGCGACACCAGCAAATTAAAAGAGGTGTGGCCAAATAAGAACACTGCGCAGGTAGCAAAAGAAGATTGATAAACCAACACAGAATTGTTGTCATTAGCCGCTACACGCTGCGGGATTTGCTGAGGAGGGGATCCGAGCACTTATGGACTGAATGGTTCCATATGCAATGAGGATGGTCTGTTGACTAACTAACTAACTAACTAACTAGCTAACTAACTAACTAACTAACTAACTAACTAACTAACTAATAACTATCTTACTTACTTACTAACTAACTAACTAACTAACTATCTAACTAGCTAGCTAACTAACTAACAAACTAACAAACTAACTATCTAACTAACTAACTAACTATCTAACTAACTAAATAATTAATAACTAACTTACTAACTTACTAACTAACTAACTAACTATCTAACTAGCTAGCTAACAAACTAACAAACTAACAAACTAACAAACTAACAAACTAACTAACTAACTAACTATCTAACTAACTAATAACTAACTTACTTACTAACTAACTAACTAACTAACTAACTATCTAACTAGCTAGCTAACTAACTAACAAACTAACAAACTAACTATCTAACTAACTAACTAACTATCTAACTAACTAACTAATAACTAACTTACTTACTATCTAACTAACTAACTAACTAACTAACTATCTAACTAGCTAGCTAACAAACTAACAAACTAACAAACTAACAAACCAACTAACTATCTAACTAACTAACTAACTAACTAACTAACTAACTAAGTAACTAACTATCTATCTAACTAACTAACTAGCTAGCTAACTAACTAAGTAACTAGCTAACTAACTATATCAGTAATGACAAACGATTGTTAGCATATCAATAATGGCAAAAGTTTGTTAACATATCAGTAATGGCCACAATTTGTTAGCATATCAGTAATGGCCAACAATTATTTAGCCCATCAATAATGGCATATGATAGGTAGTATATCAGTAATGGCCAGCAATTGTAAGCATATCATTAATGGCCAACAATTGCTAACTCAGAATCCCTAAATAAGTTTAGCAGCACTGGTTTGTGGTAGATAGTAGTCCTTAAAAATATCTTCTGTGTAAGGCAGAGCTGGCTGTGTAGGGTAGATGCTCCCATTGTAGGGCAAGGCTATACTGTGTAGGGTAGATGCTCCCATTGTAGGGCAAGGCTATACTGTGTAAGGCAGAGCTGGCTGTGTAGGGTAGATGCTCCCATTGTAGGGCAAGGCTATACTGTGTAGGGTAGATGCTCCCATTGTAGGGCAAGGCTATACTGTGTAAGGCAGAGCTGGCTGTGTAGGGTAGATGCTCCCATTGTAGGGCAAGGCTATACTGTGTAAGGTAGATGCTCCCATTGTAGGGCAAGGCTATACTGTGTAAGGTAGATGCTCCCATTGTAGGGCAAGGCTATACTGTGTAAGGCAGAGCTGGCTGTGTAGGGTAGATGCTCCCATTGTAGGGCAAGGCTATACTGTGTAGGGTAGATGCTCCCATTGTAGGGCAAGGCTATACTGTGTAAGGCAGAGCTGGCTGTGTAGGGTAGATGCTCCCATTATAGGGCAAGGCTATACTGTGTAAGGCAGAGCTGGCTGTGTAGGGTAGATGCTCCCATTGTAGGGCAAGGCTATACTGTGTAGGGTCGATGCTACCCATTGTACGGGCAAGGCTATACTGTGTAAGGCAGAGCTGGCTGTGTAGGGTAGATGCTCCCATTGTAGGGCAAGGCTATACTGTGTAGGGTAGATGCTCCCATTGTAGGGCAAGGCTATACCTGTGTAAGGCAGAGCTGGCTGTGTAGGGTAGATGCCCCATGTAGGGCAAGGCTATACTGTGGCAAGGTAGATGCTCCCCATTGTAGGGCAAGGCTATACTGTGTAGGGTAGATGCTCCCCATTGTAAGGGCAAGGCTATACTGTGTAGGGTAGTATGCTCCATTGTAGGGCAAGGCTATACTGTGTAGGGTAGATGCTCCCATTGTAGGGCAAGGCTATACCTGGTAAGGCAGAGCTGGCTGTGTAGGTAGATGCTCCATTGTAGGGCAAGGCTATACTGTGTAAGGAAGCTCCCCTTTTAGGGAGGCTTAAATTTTAGGGAGGTTCCCCGTAGGAGAGCTTAAATTTTAGGGAGGCTTACTTGTAGGGGAAGCTTCTGTGTAGGGTAGATGCTCCCATTGTAGGGCAAGGCTATACTGTGTAGGGGAGATGCTCCCATGTAGGGCAAGGCTATACTGTGTAAGAGATGGGTTTAGAATGCTCCCATTGTAGGGCAAGGCTATACTGTGTAAGGAGATGCTCCTTGTAGGGAAGGGTTCCCCTTTTAGGGAGGCCCCCCTTGTAAGGTAAGGGTCCATTGTTAGGGGTGCTCCATTGTAGGGAAGGGTTCCTGTGTAGGGAGAGCTCATTGTAAGGCAAGGCTTCTGTGTAGGGGGAGCTCTTGTAGGGAGAGCTCCCTTTTGGGAAGGTTAGAGGTAGCTCCCTTGTGGGGAAGGCTATACTGTGTAGGTAGATGCTCCCATTTTAGGGCAAGGCTATACTGTGTAGGGTAGATGCTCCCCATTGTAGGGCAAGGCTATACTGTGTAGGGTAGATGCTCCCATTGTAGGGCAAGGCTATACTGTGTAGGGTAGATGCTCCCATTGTAGGGCAAGGCTATACTGTGTAGGGTAGATGCTCCCATTGTAGGGCAAGGCTATACTGTGTAAGGTAGATGCTCCCATTGTAGGGCAAGGCTATACTGTGTAAGGCAGAGCTGGCTGTGTAGGGTAGATGCTCCCATTGTAGGCAAGGGTATACTGTGTAGGGTAGATGCTCCCATTGTAGGGCAAAGGCTATACTGTGTAAGGCAGAAGCTGGCTGTGTAGGGTAGATGCTCCCATTGTAGGGCAAGGCTATACTGGTAAGGGAGAGCTGGCTGTGTAGGGTAGAAAGCTCCCATTGTAGGGCAAAGGGTATACTGTGTAGGGTAGATGCTCCCATTGTAGGGCAAGGCTATACTGTGTAAGGCAGAGCTGCTGTGTAGGGTAGATGCTCCCATTGTAGGCAAGGCTATACTGGGGTAGGGTAGATGCTCCCATTGTAGGGCAAGGCTATACTGTGTAAGGCAGAGCTGGCTGTGTAGGGTAGATGCTCCCATTGTAGGGCAAGGCTATACTGTGTAAGGCAGAGCTGGCTGTGTAGGGTAGATGCTCCCATTGTAGGGCAAGGCTATACTGTGTAGGGTAGATGCTCCCATTGTAGGGCAGGCTATACTGTGTAAGGCAGAGCTGGCTGTGTAGGGTAGATGCTCCATTGTAGGGCAAGGCTATACTGTGTAGGGTAGATGCTCCCATTGTAGGGCAAGGCTATACCGTGTAAGGGAGATGCTCCCTTGTAGGGCAAGGCTATACTGTGTAGGGTAGATGCTCCCTTGTAGGGCAAAGGGTATCTGTGTAAGGTAGATGCCCCCATTGTAGGGCAAGGCTATACTGTTTTAAGGCAGAGCTGGCTGTGTAGGGTAGATGCTCCATTGTAGGGCACGGCTATACTGTGTAAGTAGATGCTCCCATTGTAGGGCAAGGCTTTTACTGTGTAGGGTAGATGCTCCCATTGTAGGGCAAGGCTATACTGTGTAGGGTAGATGCTCCCATTGTAGGGCAAGGCTATACTGTGTAAGGCAGAGCTGGCTTTGTAGGGGAGATGCTCCCATTGAGGGCAAGGCTATACTGTGTAGGGTAGATGCTCCCATTTTAGGGCAAGGCTATACTGTGTAAGTAGATGCTCCCATTGTAGTGCAAGGCTATACTGTGTAAGGCAGAGCTGCTGTGTAGGGTAGATGCTCCCATTGTAGGGCAAGGCTATACTGTGTAGGGTAGATGCTCCCATTGTAGGGGCAAGGCTATACTGTGTAGGGAGAGCTGCTGTGTAGGGTAATGCTCCCATTGTAGGGCAAGCTATCTGTGTAAGGCAGAGCTGGCTGTGTAGGGTAGATCTCCATTGTAGGGCAAGGCTATACTGTGTAGGTAGATGCTCCCATTGTAGGGCAGGCTATACTGTGTAAGGCAGAGCTGGCTGTGTAGTTAGATGCTCCCCATTGTAGGGCAAGGCTATACTGTGTAGGGTAGATGCTTCCTTGTAGGGCAAGGCTATACTGTGTAAGGCAGAGCTGGCTGTGTAGGGTAGATGCTCCCATTGTAGGGCAAGGCTATACTGTGTAAGGCAAAAGCTGGCTGTGTAGGGGAGATGCTCCCATTGTAGGGCAAGGCTCTACTGTGTAGGGTAGTGCTCCCATTGTAGGGCAAAGGCTATTACTGTGTAAGGCAGAGCTGGCTGTGTAGGGTAGATGCTCCCATTGTAGGGGAAGGCTATACTGTGTAGGGTAGATGCTCCCTTGTAGGGCAAGGCTATACTGTGTAAGGCAGAGCTGGCTGTGTAGGGTAGATGCTCCCATTGTAGGGCAAGGCTATACTGTGTAGGGTAGATGCTCCCATTGTAGGGCAAGGCTATACTGTGTAAGGCAGAGCTGGCTGTGTAGGGTAGATGCTCCCATTGTAGGCAAGGCTATAATGTGTAGGGTTAGATGCTCCCATTGTAGGGCAAGGCTATACTGTGTAAGGTAGATGCTCCCATTGTAGCGGCAAGGCTATACTGTGTAGGGTAGATGCTCCCATTGTAGGGCAAGGCTATACTGTGTAAGGTAGATGCTCCCATTGTAGGGCAAGGCTATACTGTGTAAGGCAGAGCTGGCTGTGTAGGGTAGATGCTCCCATTGTAGGGCAAGGCTATACTGTGTAGGGTAGATGCTCCCATTGTAGGGCAAGGCTATACTGTGTAAGGCAGAGCTGGCTGTGTAGGGTAGATGCTCCCATTGTAGGGCAAGGCTATACTGTGTAAGGCAGAGCTGGCTGTGTAGGGTAGATGCTCCCATTGTAGGGCAAGGCTATACTGTGTAGGGTAGATGCTCCCATTGTAGGGCAAAGGCTATACTGTGTAAGGCAGAGCTGGCTGTGTAGGGTAGATGCTCCCATTGTAGGGCAATGCTATACTGTGTAGGGTAGATGCTCCCATTGTAGGGCAAGGCCCCATACTGTGTAAGGCAGAGCTGGCTGTGGTAGGGTAGATGCTCCCAGTTGTAGGGCAAGGCTATACTGTGTAAGGCAGAGCTGGCTGTGTAGGGTAGATGCTCCCATTGTAGGGCAAGGCTATACTGTGTAGGGTAGATGCTCCCATTGTAGGGCAAGGCTATACTGTGTAAGGCAGAGCTGGCTGTGTAGGGTAGATGCTCCCATTGTAGGGCAAGGCTATACTGTGTAGGGTAGATGCTCCCATTGTAGGGCAAGGCTATACTGTGTAAGGCAGAGCTGGCTGTGTAGGGTAGATGCTCCCATTGTAGGGCAAGGCTATACTGTGTAGGGTAGATGCTCCCATTGTAGGGCAAGGCTATACTGTGTAAGGCAGAGCTGGCTGTGTAGGGTAGATGCTCCCATTGTAGGGCAAGGCTATACTGTGTAGGGTAGATGCTCCCATTGTAGGGCAAGGCTATACTGTGTAAGGTAGATGCTCCCATTGTAGGGCAAGGCTATACTGTGTAGGGTAGATGCTCCCATTGTAGGGCAAGGCTATACTGTGTAGGGTAGATGCTCCCATTGTAGGGCAAGGCTATACTGTGTAAGGCAGAGCTGGCTGTGTAGGGTAGATGCTCCCATTGTAGGGCAAGGCTATACTGTGTAAGGTAGATGCTCCCATTGTAGGGCAAGGCTATACTGTGTAGGGTAGATGCTCCCATTGTAGGGCAAGGCTATACTGTGTAGGGTAGATGCTCCCATTGTAGGGCAAGGCTATACTGTGTAAGGCAGAGCTGGCTGTGTAGGGTAGATGCTCCCATTGTAGGGCAAGGCTATACTGTGTAAGGCAGAGCTGGCTGTGTAGGGTAGATGCTCCCATTGTAGGGCAAGGCTATACTGTGTAAGCAGAGCTGCGTGTGTAGGGTAGATGCTCCCATTGTAGGGCAAGGCTATACTGTGTAAGGCAGAGCTGGCTGTGTAGGGTAGATGCTCCCATTGTAGGGCAAGGCTATACTGTGTAGGGTAGATGCTCCCATTGTAGGGCAAGGCTATACTGTGTAGGGTAGATGCTCCCATTGTAGGGCAAGGCTATACTGTGTAGGGTAGATGCTCCCATTGTAGGGCAAGGCTATACTGTGTAGGGTAGATGCTCCCATTGTAGGGCAAGGCTATACTGTGTAAGGCAGAGCTGGCTGTGTAGGGTAGATGCTCCCATTGTAGGGCAAGGCTATACTGTGTATTGCACGGCTTGCATGATTCACGTCAGGTTCTCCTGATAGATTCTTCTATCAACGACTGAGATAAATATCTTTCCGTGGATGTTCAGAACTGTTCCATGTTTGAGGAATTCATCATCATGCGCTATGCCAGTAAGCGTGGGTGGTCATGTTTTGCCATCTGACTCGATCACCAGAGTCGTTGATCAGCTCAGTGTTCTTGTATCGACCATTCATTACTCTTCAAGTTTTACCGCAGTTCACCTTATTCTCGATAACCACGCCTCATTCCCACGAACTGCTACTATATGTTTTATGTTCCGTCCTCATAGTCTGTTAAGTTTTTGTTTGTTTTACAGTCCATTCGTTGTGTGTTGTGTGCTTAGTATTTGTGTCTCACACGTCCACCGCCTTAACACGCTGCCCCATCACTGCCCTTCCCACTGGCTACTCTATCAATTTTACCGCCCATTTCCTTTGCGCATACGCCTGTACACCCGGTGACCCATTTAACGACTAGGCCTTCACATCGGTCTTGTATCCATATTTTTCTCTACCATTTGCCGCTATGCCTTCAACCGAATCACCTCAGTTATTCCAACAGTTGAGATCATACATCATCATCTGCTTTTCTCTTCTACCAACGGATATTAAAATCACAGCCACCGACTTGGCTCTTAACATCTACAAAAAGACGCGTACTACATGTCATTTTAACTTCCTGCACAACTGCCTACGACTTCATCTCACCCCACGTGGGTTCACTTCTAGATTTAACCCATCGGCGGGCTCTCTTCACGACAGCTGTAGTAGACGTTTATCTAAAATTGAGCTTAAATGTGCTACCCTTCGCATGCGTTGTATTGCCGACAACCATGCGCGCCATTTGTCTGACATTAAGCTCTTGTATTTCCACACTCGATCGGCATCTTAAACATCTTACCTCAGATAATTATTTCCTGTATTGTGTGATACGCTGTATCATCAATAGCACTAATCACCACTTATTTAAATGTCTTTCCACGGCTAAAAAAACTAAGTTAACCAAACTTCGTGCCTCTATCCCTACTCCTCCCGCCTCTTCTCTCTTGGCTCACCCCACCATCGTTTCCGAAAATTTAGTTGTGTGCATTACCTCCTGATCTCCCCCTATCAGCACCGGAGAAGTCGGTCCTTAGTAAAGGCCTCCGTTTCATACCTCTGCGTCCCTCTGCCGACAGATATGCACTACTGCAGGACGTCCATCGTTTCCATCGCACTCTCAGGTTGCAATATCACTTCAGTAATCAACCTACTAAGGACAACTCCTCGGATCCCACCGATCACTTCTCCCACCTTTCTAAACGCAGATCCACGTGGGTCCCTCCTGCAGGAGCATCCAAGGCCTTAGATCTATACATCGAGAAGACGATCTTCGACATAGAACAACTGAAATTCAGGCCACTAAGGCACTCGAACCTCACAGCGGAGGAACAACAGGCGCTCACACATTTGAAACGCCGTGATGATATTGTTATCAAGCCTGCTGACAAGGGAGGAGCGTTAGTGGTTTGGAGAAAGGACTTGTATATACAGGAAGGCAACAAACAACTTGATGATGCCACTTTTTACAAACCACGGAAAGAAGACGGGACGGTCATTAACAACACCGAAGTCAAGAGTGTGGACGAATGCCATCATCAGACAAGGCCTCCTGCCTAGCTCCGCCACGTCGCTGATCATTCATGATAGTTGCTTGGGCAAACCCACCTTGTACATGCTTCCTAAGACACACAAGCTAGGGAACCCAAGCAGACCCATCGTCTCTGCCTGCTCTTGTCCTACTGAACGGATTTCAGAGTTCCTTGACAGCATATTTCAGCCGTTGGTTGCTAGCCTCCCCTCATATATCAAAGACACCAACCACGCTATCTCCATCTTTGATTCCATCAGCTTCACCACCCCTTCTCAGCACCACATCTTTACTTTAGATGTGACTTCACTCTATACATCTATTCATCACTCTGACGGCCTTAAAGCCTTGGAATTTTTCTTAGACAAAAGACACGGCCCCACCATAGCCACCGGACCATTGTTGCGTCTGGCAGAGTTAGTCCTTAACCTCAATTCATTTGAGTTCAATGGGGACTATTTTGACCAGATCAGCGGGGTGGCCATGGGTACTAAGATGGGTCCGAGTTATGCCTGTCTTTTCATGGGCTATCTTGAACACCAGGTATGGAGTCAATACACTGGTAGGCTCCCGGAGCTCTATAGGAGGTATATCGATGACTGTTTTGGTGTTTCAGACATGTCATTGTCTGATCTTCAGGACTTCATTGCCTTTTTCTCTAACTTTCATCCTAGCATCAGACTCACCTCCACTATTTCCTCGTCGGCTGTTAATTTCCTAGACATAACAGTTTCCTTAGGTTCTGCTGGCCTATGCACGACGGTTTACTATAAACCGACTGACTCACATGCATTCCTGCTCTACACCTCCTCCCATCCTCCCTCTTGCAAGGATTCCATTCCTTTCTCACAACTGCTACGTCTCCGACGGCTTTGTCATGATAATAATGACTTCCGTCAAAAAGCCCACGAAATGTTGGATTTCTTCCGCCTTCGCGGCTACCCGGAGAATGTTCTGTCTACAGCTCTTCACCGCTGCCAATCTATTAGTCGTGCCGAGGCTCTCTCTTCCAGGCCGAAACCACGCAATAGTAGACCTATTCTCTCACTTACCTACCATCCTCATAATATTGCTGCCAAGAATATTCTCATGAGGCATCTACCCATCCTCCAGGCAGACCCGGCCACTCACGGTGTCTTCTCAGAAGCCCCACTTGTGGCATACAGGCGGGATCGTAACCTGAGGGATGTTCTGGTTCATAGCACTCTATCACAATCCCATCATTCTCTCCTGGCACGACTGCATGTCTTCGATCTCGTTGTAAGACTTGCCCATATGTCCTTCAAACCACAAGTCTCACTTTCCCTAAGACTACTTCCACATCCGAGAGGGTTTCTCATGTACGAGTCGCAACGTCATCTATGCGATCATCTGCACACGTTGCGACATGAGGTATCTTGGAGAGACGGGCCTTCGTCTTGCGGACAGATTTAGACAACATTTATCCGATATCGACAGTGGTGCCAAGAAACCGGTACCCCTACACTTTAACAGTTCCGACCACTGTGGGGTTGCCGACATACGTGTTACGGCGATAAAATCGTGCACATCTCACGAACGCGATCGCAAGATATTGGAAAACCGTCTTGTCTTCCAGTTGGGTTCACTTTCCCCTCACGGCCTCAATGTCCAACACAGTTTTATTTAAGTCCTCCACACCCCTTATCCACAAACCCCCCCCCCTCCATCTCCGCCATCTTATAGTCCACTTCATAGCCATTTGTATGTCCTTCGCAGGACGTGGTAGTCACCACTAGCATTATCTCTGCTTTCTGTGACTTCTTGTTTGTTTTGCATGGGGTCGTTTCTCATTGCGTTCTTAACTACCGTCACTTGTAACTTGGCGGAATTGCGTACTGCATCCGTTACATCGTAACAGAGTTACACATCCATATTTTTCTATTCGCTCTCCTGGGCGCACCCTGATCCCCCTAGCGCGGTTTCCCTCACCGGTTGAATTAACCAATCACCGAGTTTCTGGCTGTACTGACCTCTAGGCAGTTGACCCCTTTACACTACATCCGTTCCATTCCAGCCTTAGATAGCCGTCTCAAGCTTTGACGTAGATGAGTTGATATTTAGACATTCATGTAGTGTCGATCGTGTATTAGTTAATCTAGTTTTGTTTGTTTGTTCTGTGCTGACGAAGGCTTTGGCCGCAACGTCCATTGTTTTTTGTAGTTGTGCTTTGGTAAAACTCTCAACCTACTTCTCGTTTTTCAGTGATTCATTCATTGTATCGACCATAGACGTGGCAAACCCATCCAGGTATTTACTTCTTTACCCTCCCCTTGTTCTCTCCCCTCGATCTTGCCAGTTGTCACCAGTTCTCTAATATGTTTCTTCTCATAATGTATCCGAAAAATTACGAGTGTCTACGTCTAATAATTTCTCTAATCAGTTTACGATGTTTATTTTTTTCTTGTAGGACTTGGCCATTGGATCATTATATCTGTCCATGGTATTCTTTGCATTTTCTCAGAAACCACATCTCCATAGCCATCAGATGTTTTTCAGCTTATCTTCTCATTGTCCACGCCTCACATTCTTACAAAAGCACAGGCTCTATGTAGCAGCTCAACACTCTTTTTTTTTCCGTTGCAAATGACAACTGTTTATTGGTCAGTATGTTTTTAACATTGCAAAAGGCTACCTTCGCCATGGCGATTCTTGTTCTAATCTCTTCAAAGCATCTCTCATCAGATGTTATGACTGTTACTAGGTAATTTTACCGACGCAAAACATAATTTTCTTGTCATCTGGTAAAAAGGATAATTTGCCATTACTTTCCTTCTTCGCAGCGACAATACTGGTCAATGACCGTAGCCATTGTTTCCCCCAAAACGAGATCCTCTGCCTACCGTCGTGAATCTGGAGACCATAACTTACAACTATCTGTTGGCTGCTCGTCAACCTCATCCACCACCTGCACCCATGGTTTCACGTAACCTGATCGGGAGGCTAAACGGGTACTCAACCTTGCCCAAGGGTGTCCCGAAGGCTAGCGAAGGGAAGGAGGCCCTTACCTCTCCTTTGATAGGGGATACCCATTCCCCGCTCTCTGGGAATCTAGATTGCGTTGGCTTTCTTCCACTCCGGATATAAGGGCTTCTGCTCAGATCAGGGTATCTTGTGGACGCCAGGACACGGTTAGTGCACCGTGTGTGGAGCACCGCTTGGACCGGAGACTAGATATGCAAGAATCTGTCTTTACAACTGCCATGACATCATTTTGCAGAAGAGGCTTTAGGTCGACGTTAATAGTTGTTTTTCTGGTCATACAAGTCCCTATATCTCCCCGAGTGGAGCCTCGTGCTGGACATCTGAATACGTCTTTACCAGGTACTCTCCTAGCTCCTCTTTCTTCATTTTGAGGCTGGCAGATCCTGGCTGCTCGAACAAGTCTCGAGCAACTAAGAATGTACTTTGGAAATAAAAACCTCTCGCGTGATCTCCATGTGTTCTCTCTTTTGCCACAGAACCGTTCTGCTCGCCAGGCGTTATTCTGCGTGGTTTTTAGGTCTGCCACACTTTGCACAGGCCACCATTCTCTCTCATTGAAGGTCTTGAACCGTTTCCGAGTTGCGTTCTCATTTCTTTGATAATGTTCTTCGCTTTATCATACGTGGACTGGCTTTCTTCTTCCTCCTACTGTCACCAGATTGGCGCACGTAGTGCAAGTACATAATTCCCCCCCCCCCCCCCCCCCCCCAACAATCCAAGTGTCTGGACCAGCGGTGTTTATTTCTACTAGTCTTGTGGTACTTGTGATCAAGTGTTGTCGTGTTTTCCCCATGTCTCACCTCGCTGGGAACAAGGCATGCTTTTTCCAGGCAACGTTAGAACGTGTACCAGTGCATCCCAGACACATCTCATCTCATCATGTTCCTCTTGTACCTTGCGGTGTCGAGGTGAAGTATAGACAGCGGAAGAGTGCCCGATTATGGGCTTCATGTATCGATACTCCCATGGACTCTGTTATTCCCTGCGTCCATTGTTTACGTGGTCGGCCTCTTCCTCTGCTTCCATCTGGTCTGTACATCATTGCTTGTTGTGGTATACTGTTAGTTGGTAACCTGCTTGCATGGCCAAACCATTTGACTTGCTGCCTTCTAATAAAATCTAGTGCAGCTTAACCCCCACTTTAGTCCTGATTTCTTCATGTATAATCTTATCTCTTCTTGATAAATTGCGTATTCTTCTCAGGAATCTCATTTCTATTGTTGTGATTTTTCTTTTCTCTGTTTCTGTCATTGTCCAGTTTGGCATTGGTAACATAGAGTTGTTAGGAAGATTCTGTTGTAAAGTGCTTTCTTAGTAGTTATTGATACATGTTTGTTCTATAGTATTGGTGCCATTTGTCCAATGAGTTGGTTTGCCTTATTGCATCTATTTTCGATCTCGTTTTCTGATTTGCTATTTGATGATATTATACTTCCTAGGTACTTGAAACTCTTTACTTGTTTCAAGGGATGTTCGTTTAGGCGTATCGTTGTTTTTTCTTCTTTAGTTATAATCATTACCTCTGTTTTACTTGTGATAATTGTTATGTTCCCTACACATTTCGTTTAGACTATTCATGTGGTCTTGTAAGTCAGCTTCTGATTTTGCTATTTGTGCTTGGTCGTCCGCAAACAGGAGTTCTCTAATGGTTAGATATGTAGATGGTTTTTCCTCTGTGTTATCGTCATGCGGTGTTCTTGCGGTCTCTGTTTGGCTGGTTTCTTTACATATGTCGTCTATATATTTTATGAACACAAGGCGTATAATACCAGCCAAACCACCCAGCTGGCGTTGCTTCTGGTGGTGCAAACTCCACCACAGGGTGGGGTGGGGGGTGAATTAATGCTGGACTAATGAAGTGCACCAGTGCATCACGGGATGACCAACAGCGCTCCACCGCGGGGTGGCCGTGAAGATTAGTGGACAGAAGATCCCAGCCAGGAGACACCCACACAGAGCTGAGAATATTAAAGTAGATGGTGACTAGGAAAGTCTGGTGTCTATAGAAAGAATGATTGATTGATTGATTGATTTAGGAACCGACATCACAGCATTCGGGACATTCCCATAAGCGCTCCGTCCCCATCCTCAGCAGCCAGCGAAGAGTTCCAACACTAATAGTTCCAGTATTCTATAGAAAGAAAGACAGTGAGAGGAATGGGAGATGTTCAAATCAAGCATCCCCCTATCTGTGGATCCATCATTCATCCCCGCCCTATAGCGGGATGCTAGTGGTATTGAGTGTTTACAATTAGAATTGATCATGAAGCATACAACATTGAGAGGTGATCATGAAACACATTCTCAGATGCCGCCACCACAGCCTACCTTTGTTAAAAGTACAACCACCTAAGCTGAAATAGACTGGCACTCTCATCGTCCATATCTACAGCATGTCTCTCCTACAATGTCCTTACCTTGAGAATGTTAGCAAGAGAGATCTTATCAGAAGTAGAGGTGCATTGCACATTCAGGCCATCAAATCCATACTGTCTCAACAAGACGACAGCTGACGTGACAAACTCGTTGAGAAGTGTGTTATCAATTCCAATGCGAGCGCACTCATGATGCTGGGCAGGTCTTCCAACAAACAACAAAGTCTTTATGGAGGGGAACTTCATCTTGGCATTCGTGAACTCCCTGTAGGCAGACAAACGTAGGCAGTCTGTCACAGGAATGTCTATGTTTATTTATCTCACAGAGCGACCTGATCTGTGGATTGTTGTCGTCTACGTATTCAGTTATCTGCCTGTCTTTTGTCTGCATGTCTTTCTTGTGTCTGGCTATATTTCTGTCATGTTTGTTTGTCTGTCTGTATGCCTTGATTTCTGTTAAAGGGTTTGATTGTCAATCTGCTTTGAAGTTTTGTAAAGCATGAGGTTGTCTGTCTGTTTCTATTTCTGTAAAAGCGTTTGATAGTCTGAAGGTCATGATTTTTGTCAAGGGTGAGATTCCCTGTCTATTGTGACGAACGATTGGGGCCAGTAAAACATTAAACACATTAACAAGTATTGGTTGGCGCTCATGGAGGTTTAGACAATAAGTAGAGGTTAAAGGTCACATTCATCATCACGTGCCTTGCCGACTGATGTAGAGATTAGAGTACACACTCATCACGTGCCTTGCCGACTGATGTAGAGATTAGAGTACACACTCATCATCACGTGCCTTGCCGACTGATGTAGAGATTAGAGTACACACTCGTCATCACGTGCCTTGCCGATTGATGTAGAGATTAGAGTTCACACTCGTCATCACGTGCATTGCCGATTGATGTAGAGATTAGAGTTAACACTCGTCATCACGTGCCTTGCCGACTGATGTAGAGATTAGAGTTCACACTCGTCATCACGTGCCTTGCCGACTGATGTAGAGATTAGAGGTCACACTCGTCATCACGTGCCTTGCCGACTGATGTAGAGATTAGAGGACACACTCATCATCACGTGCCTTGCCGACTGATGTATAGATTAGAGGACACACTCATCATCACGTGCCTTGCCGACTGATGTAGAGATTAGAGGACACACTCGTCATCACGTGCCTTGCCGACCGATGTGGGCAATCATGCTTCTCCATATCTTACGCTCTCTTGCCTGTATCATTTCACTTCCATTCCCTAATGACCCCCGACACAAGACTGTCAAGAATTTGCTCACTCTGTTTCCCTGTCTCTCGTCCACCAATCCTTCGGTTGTCACATGGTTTTGTTCGGTATTCCCATAAATGGCCAAAATGTCAGTGCCTGTTTTTCCCTGTCTCTCTGTCCCCCACTCCTTCCAGTTGTCACATGTTTAGTTCGGTATTCCCATAACAGGCCAACATGTCAGTGCCGTTTTTTCCCCGTCTCTCTGTCCACCAATCTTCCATTTTTCACATGGTTTAGTTCGTGTATTCCCATAACATGGCCAACATGTCAGTGCCTGTTTTCCCGTCTCTCTGTCCACCACTCCTTCCAGTTGTCACATGTTTAGTTGTGTATTCCCATAACATGGCCAAAATGTCAGTGCCTGTTTTTCCCTGTCTCTCGGTCCCCACTCTTCCAGTTGTCACATGGTTTAGTTCGTGTATTCCCATAACATGGCCCAAAATGTCAGTGCCTTTTTCCCTGTCTTCTGTCCACCACTCCTTCCAGTTGTCACATGTTTTAGTTCGTGTATTCCCATAACATGGCCAACATGTCATGTGTTGTTTTTCCCCTGTCTCTCTGTCCACCACTCCTCTTCCAGTTGTCACATGTTTTAGTTCAGTGTATTCCCATAACATGGCCAGCAGTCAGTGGCCTGTTTTCCCCTGTCTCTCTGTCCACTACTCCTTCCAGTTGTCACATGTTTTAGTTCGTGTATTACCATAACATGGCCCAACAGTCAGTGCTGTTTTTCCCTGTCTCTCTGTCCACCACTCCTTCCAGTTGTCACATGTTTTAGTTCGTGTATTCCCATAACATGGCCAACATGTCAGTGCGTGTTTTTCCCTGTCTCTCTGCCCACCACTCCTTCCAGTTGCACATGGTTTAGTTCGGTATTTCCAATAACATGGCCAACATGTCACTGCCTGTTTTTCCCTGTCTCTCTGTCCACCACTCCTTCCAGTTGTCACATGTTTTTAGTTCGTGTATTCCCATAACATGGCAACATGTCAGTGCCTGTTTTTCCCTTGTCTCTCTGTCCACCACTCCTTCCAGTTGTCACATGGTTTAGTTCGTGTATTCCCATAACATGGCCAACATGTCAGTGCCTGTTTTTTCCCTGTCTCTCTGTCCACCACTCCTTCCAGTTGTCACATGTTTTAGTTCGTGTCTTCCCATAACATGGCCAACATGTCAGTGCCTGTTTTTCCCTGTCTCTCTGTCCACCACTCCTTCCAGTTGTCACATGTTTTAGTTCGTGTATTCCCATAACCTGGCCAACATGTCAGTGCCGTGTTTTTCCCTGATCGTCTCGGTCCACACACTCCTTTCCAGTTGTCACATGTTTTAGTTCGTGCTATTCCTATAACATGGCAACATGTCAGTGCGTGTTTTTCCCTGTCTCTCTGTCCCAACCACTCCTTCCAGTTGTCACATGGTTTTAGTTCGTGTATTCCCATAACATGGCCAACATGTCAGCTGCCTGTTTTTTCCCTTGTCCTCTCTGTCCACCACCTCCTTCCAGTTGTCACATTGTTTTTAGAATTTTCCTCCTCTCTTTCCCTACTTCGTGTATTTCCCATAACATGGCCAACATGTCAGTGTCTGTTTTTCCCTGTCTCTCTGTCCACCACTCCTTCCAGTTGTCACATGTTTTAGTTCGTGTATTCCCATACATGGCCCAGCATGTCAGTGCCTGTTTTTTCCCTGTCTCTCTGTCCACCTACTCCTTCCAGTTGTCACATGTTTTTAGTCGTGTCTTCCCATAACATGGCCAACATGTCAGTGCCTGTTTTTTCCCTGTCTCTCTGTCCACCACTCCTTCCAGTTGTCACATGTTTTAGTTCGTGTCTGTATTCCCATAACACTGGCCAACATGTCAGTGCGTGTTTTTCCCTGGTCTCTCTGTCCCACCACTCCTCCAGTTGTCACATGGTTTAG
This sequence comes from Cepaea nemoralis, assembly GCA_014155875.1. Classification (NCBI taxonomy): domain Eukaryota; kingdom Metazoa; phylum Mollusca; class Gastropoda; order Stylommatophora; family Helicidae; genus Cepaea; species Cepaea nemoralis. Next base: position 78,438 of record JACEFZ010014809.1, read on the forward strand.
TTCGTGTTCTTCCATAACATGGCCAACATGTCAGTGCCTGTTTTTCCCCTGTCTCTCTGTCCACCACTCTTCCAGTTGTCACATGTTTAGTTCGTGTATTCCCATAACATGGCCAACATGTCCGTACCTGTTTCTCCCTGTCTCTCTGTCCACACTCCCTTCCAGTTGTCACATGTTTTAGTTCGTGTTATTCCATAACATGGCCAACATGTCAGTGCGTGTTTTTCCCCTGTCTCTCTGTCCACACCTCTTCCAGTTGTCACATGTTTTAGTTCGTGCATTCCCCATAACATGGCCAACCATGTCATTGCCGTTTTTCCCTGTCTCTCTGTCCACCACTCCTTCAGTTTGTCACATGTTTTAGTGTCGTGTATTCCCATAACATGGCCAACATGTCAGTGCCTGTTTTTTCCCTGTCTCTCTGTCCACCACTCCTTCCAGTTGTCACATGTTTTAGTTCGTGTATTCCCATTAACATGGCCAACATGTCAGTGCCTGTTTTTCCCTGTCTCTCTGTCCCACACTCCTTCCAGTTGTCCAGTTTTAGTTCGTGTATTTCCCATAACATGGCCAACATGTCAGTGCCTGTTTTTTCCCTGTCTCTCTGTCCACCACTCTCTTCCAGTTGTCACATGTTTTAGTTCGTGTATTCCCATAACATGGCCAACATGTCAGTGCCTGTTTTTTCCCTGTCTCTCTGTCCACCCCTCTTTCCAGTTGTCACATGTTTTAGTTCGTGTATTCCCATAACATGGCAACATGTCAGTGCTGTTTTTCCCTGTCTCTCTGTCCACCCACTCCTTCAGTTGTCACATGTTTTAGTTCGTCTGTATCCCATAACATGGCCAAACATGTCAGTGCCTGTTTTTCCCTGTCTCTCTGTCACCACTCCTTTCCCAGTTTTCACATGTTTTAGTTTCGTGTATTCCCCATAACATGGCCAACATTTCAGTGCCTGTTTTTTCACCTGTCTCTCTGTCCACCACTCCTTCCAGTTGTCAACATGTTTTAGTTCGTGTATTCCCATAACATGGCCAAACATGTCAGTGCCTGTTTTTCCCTGTCTCTGCTGTCCACCACTCCTTCAGTTGTCACATGGTTTAGTTCGTGTATTCCCATAACATGGCCAAAATGTCAGTGCCTGTTTTTCCCTGTCTCTCTGTCCACCACTCCTTCCAGTTGTCACATGTTTTTAGTTCGTGTATCCCATTAACATGGCCAACATGTCAGTGCCTGTTTTTCCCTGTCTCTCTGTCCACCACTCCTTCCAGTTGTCACATGGTTTAGTTCGTGTATTCCCATAACATGGCCAACATGTCAGTGCCTGTTTTTCCCTGTCTCTCTGTCCACCACTCCTTCCAGTTGTCACACTGTTTTAGTTTCATGTCTTCCCATAACATGGCCAACATGTCAGTGCCTATTTTCCCTGTCTCTCTGTCCACCACTCTTTCCAGTTGTCACATGTTTTAGTTCGTGTATTCCCATAACATGGCCAACATATCAGTGCCTGTTTTTCCCTGTCTCTCTGTCCACCACTCCTTCCAGTTGTCACATGTTTTCAGTTCGTGTATTTCCCATAACATGGCCAACATAGTCAGTGCCTGTTTTCCCTGTCTCTCTGTCCACCACTACTTCCAGTTGTCACATGTTTTAGTTCGTGTATTCCCATAACATGGCCAACATGTCAGTGCGTGTTTTTCCCTGTCTCTCTGCCCACCACTCCTTCCAGTTGTCACATGGTTTAGTTCGTGTCTTCCCATAACATGGCCAACATGTCAGTGCCTGTTTTCCCCTGTCTCTCTGTCCACCCACTCCTTCCAGTTGCACATGTTTTAGTTCGTGTCTTCCCATAACATGGCCAACATGTCAGTGCCTGTTTTCCCTGTCTCTCTGTCCACCACTCCTTCCAGTTGTCACCATGTTTTAGTTCGTGTATTCCATAACATGGCCAACATGTCAGTGCCTGTTTTTCCCTGTCTCTCTGTCCACCACTCCTTCCAGTTGTCACATGTTTTAGTTCGTGTATTCCCATAACATGGCCAACATGTCAGTGCCTGTTATTCCCTGTCTCTCTGTCCACCACTCCTTCCAGTTGTCACATGTTTTAGTTCGTGTATTCCCATAACATGGCCAACATGTCAGTGCCGGGTTCTTTCTCTCTCGCCTTGAACTCCAGTGTAGACCACACGCGTGCCACTACTTCTAGTACACTGGACCCATTTCTGCGTGTGGGTTAGCTTTCCCTATTACCAGTGTCCCTCTCCATCATACAAACACTCTCCGACTTCAGAGGTACTTGTACTTTACGTCCCCAAGTCAACTGACCGGTGTAGGGGTTGAACCCGCTACCTCGGCGTCAGCACACCGGGAGTTTAAGAACGACTGCTCTTATCTTTACCGCCATGTTGACCTCTTGCCTCTTTCTGCTGTTTGAGATCAGTTGTCTTCCACATGACTCAGTCTGACAGGCCAACAGGACACACTATTCAACATAAAAATGTCGCTTAAAAGTCGACAGGGTCGACTTCATTGTACTTGAATTTTATCCCATATTGCTCAGTCTCTTTCCGTAGCGCGGAATGCGTCGCACAAAGCATGAACTCCATAGATCTAGCGACTACACCTAGGAGTCTCCGAAAACATGCTTTCGTGAACCGAAGGACGATATTTACCACACATGTGCTAGGGTTTTGGGTTGCTCATTCGCCGCAATTCCTGCAACGAGGTGGGTTCGTCATTTGGAGGCGACTGGTTCGAATCCCAGTACGGTAATGTTTCAATCGTTGTTTCATCCAGTGTGTTCTATAATGCCTTCTTCTTCCTTTTGCTTCTATGAGCGACAATCAATACTTGATAATGTGTTCGTGTGATGTCTGACCGTCTGTCTATCAGTCCATTTGTCCATCAGTCAGTCTGTCTGTCTGTCTGTCTGTCTGTCTGTCAGTCTGTCTGTCTGTCTGTCTGTCTGTCTGTCTCGCTCCTTCCCTTCCTCCATCCATCCATCCATCCATCCATCCATCTATCCATCCATCGTCTATCCATCTGTGTATCTGTCTGTCCGTTGGACTGTCTGTCGGTCTTACAGTAAAGCATGTCTGTCTGTCGGTTCTTTAGTCTGTCTGTCTGTCTGTCTGTCTGTCTGTCTGTATGTCTGTCTGTCTGTCTGTCTGTCTGTCTCGCTTCCTCTCTCCCTCCCTTCCTTTCCCCCATCCATCCATCCATCCATCCATCCATCTATCTATCCATCCATCGTCTATCCATCTGTGTATCTGTCTGTCCGTTCGACTGTCTGTCGGTCTGACAGTAAAACATGTATGTCGGTCCTTTTGTCTGTACGTCCGTCTGTCTGTCCCTCTGCCTGTATTTCAGTCTTTCCATTTGGGCTCTCTGTCTACCTTAAATTTTTTTT
>JACEFZ010014810.1:0-16200 GCA_014155875.1 Cepaea nemoralis
AACGTTGGAAATCGGGCTAGGAACTGTAGGGTCGCTACTTCGAAACCCAAATGACCTCTACGGGCAAGGGTTTCAGATGGCACAGAAAACCTGCTTTGTTTTTGGAGGAAATAAATTAGCGTCTATTTGATGTGGTGTGCCTGCTTGTCACTAAGTTTTGATTAGGTTTGTATGGCGTTGAGTGTAATTGTAGGTCGTAATTTTGTCAGTCAACAATTTTTTTTTTTCAAACAACAAGTCACTTTCTTTCCAAAACTTTTTTCTTTCCACAACTTACTTCACAAAGACAATCTAACTATATCTCAACACTCTACAACATTGATGACACATCACTTACATTAAGATGACATTCAGTAAGGACATAGACATCAAGTTTACAAGATGGCGACAAGGTCACAATGGCGACAACTTCACAATGTCGACAAGGTCAAAACGGTGACACGTTCCACAATCACTGATGTTTTACACGTTTACAAGATCAAACAATATTTATGTACTTTACGTTCACATTTAGTCTCCATGTTTAAACAATGTAATAATATCTATCAAAATGAGCCTTCCACGATCACATTTACATGTACAATAAAGTTGGACAAAAATTCTAAGTTCACCACTCTAAGTTTAAATGTTAAATTATCTAACTACGTTCATTTCAAAGCCGGACGAATGCCACCACGTCCACACATGTCAGGGTCTTAAACCTGGCTCGTTTTTCCTAACACATGTGAGACAGTACAAGTACAACGTGATTTGACTTGAGACTCAACGACACAACGTTCAATGGATTTATTTACAGATCATATACAATACGATGATCATTACAAGATATATGTTATACTTCAATACACTTACATACACAATACAGCTCACAGTCTATCTCTCAAGATTGTCCTAGCACTCGACTTTCAGGCACAGAAACTACACAACGCCTTTCTCTCATCATACGTCCAGTCGAGTCCACGTCCCAGAGCTGTCTGGCTATAGCTCGCAACGTGCCTCCCCACCTGAAGTGGCTTCACGAGGCATGCGTGCGTCTTGCTTCGTCCTTGCCTGACCGCTGGCCGTCTCGTCAGCCAGCAACCTCGCAGGCAGGTAACTACTACTCGCCTGGCGGGCGTAACGAAGTTACGGCATCCCGGCTGGGGACTAAGTCGCCTGGCGGGCGTAACGATGTCACTGCATCACTGCACTACTTTAGACTCTGACACTCAGGTGGCGCTAGGTATCTCATGTGCATGCGCAGCGCATAAGTAAAATAGCGACTGTACTTACGGACGGTACAACCAAAGAGCAACGTACTATTTTGTATGTGTGTATGTGTTTTGTTTGTTTGTTTTTTTGTTTTTTTTTTGGTGGGCAAAAGGACTGCCTGCAAAGTACATTCATAAGGAAATGCTTCCTTTGTATGCTGACACATGTTTGTCCCGTAAAGCATTGCATAGCTGGGTAGGTAGAAAATACCCTTCTTCGCCTTGTGTCCAAAAATTCAAGGTTACGCCATCAGCAGGGAAGGTAATGCTGACAGTGTTCTGGGATTGTCAAGAAGTGCTTTTAACCAATTTCAAGAAGAAATGTGACAATGCGAATTCTCAATCGTACTGTGAAGTTCTATCGATGCTTTATGATGCAATTCGAAGAAAACGTCAGGACTGCTGACTATAGATGTGTTGCTTCTTCATGACAATGCCAGACCACATACGGCTCGATTAACTCAGAAGAAAATTAACCAACTAAGGCGGGAAGTACAGTCCCGACTTAGCCCCTAGTCATTTCCATCTTTATGGTCCACTGAAAACCCACCTTGGCGGGAGATATTTCGCCGACGTTTAATGTGAAGTGAAAAAGTGGTTTAGAAAACAGAGCACGCAGTTCTATATAGCCGGCTTGGAAGAACTGATAAACGATGAGATAAGTGCATCAGTGTAGGTGGAAATTATGCTGAGAAATAAAGGGACAATGTATGTATAAAAATAAATTGGTTTCGTGTTGTTATCATATTTAGTTATTTTTCTACAGCCATTTGTGACTTACTTAATGACTAGACAGATAGATAGATAGATAGATAGATAGATAGATAGATAGATAGATAGATAGATAGATAGATAGATAGATAGATAGATAGAGACGGACAGACAGACAGATAGACTGACAGACAGTCAGACACGTAGGTTTTATGTGGGGGATAAATGCATTGATGAATGAATGGATTAATGGATGGGTTGATGGATTCATTAGATAAGTAGATGGGTAGATTTAGATAGATAGTGAATGCTTGTTATAAAGGTGTGTTGATGGATTAATAGGTAATAGATACTCCATATCCTTATATGAAAAGCGGGTATGACAACATGATAGATTAAACTATCCTTCTCAGTTGTTCAATATCATGGCTACTTTGTTGCATTGAATGATTTATAAATAAATTTGACAGCAAATCGATATGCCGAAGCTATGTCATGAATACGCAAATGGGGGCTCCATTTCTGACGTGACTGGGTATTTCCCTTTCTGATTGCCCGCATCTTTCCCACTGCACCTCCGCACACATACTGGCAACAACAAGCGTGTGCGCATAACGTCTACGCTTTTCATTATGTTGGCATAATATTACAAATATAAGCAGCGTTAGGGAAGTTGTTAGGGCATTGACTTACCGACCCAGTTTATGGGTTCCTTCGTGGCCAGAAGAGGGAGTTTGTTTTGATTTCTCGGCTCTGAAGTCAACTCTGTATCACAAAATGAATGCATATTATTTTCGCTCGCTTTGAATTCAAACGTAGTCCATGCACGTGATCCTATTACTAGTAGTTGCTAGTACAGGGAGTGCAGTAGATTGATGTTTTCTTGTGGGTTAAATTTACCTATTACCAGTCTCCCACGCCATTAGTCTAACCCACTCCATTAGTCGAACCCACTCCGACTTCTGAGGTACTTGTAACTTACGTCCCACAGTCAAGTACATGCAATAGATTTCTCAAGGAACATGATGGAACCACCGTGATATAAACAATAGAATCCTTAATGTAATCGTCTTTGACCGAAAATATGGGATTCACAGCCTACCCCGAATATATTCTTAACATCATATTCCCGTTATGTACTTGACGCCATACCCTCGATAAGTGCTCAAAATTACATTCCTGACTTGTCTTTTGCTGCATTCATCTCCACACGGAGCATCCCCCCCCCCCCCCCCAAACTCATGCCAAACCCGTTGTAGACTTGTTCACGATTGGGTGCATTTTGCAGCTAAGGATTTAAACGTGACAGCATTGCTAGTCTCTGGCCAACCCTCATTAAATAATACAATCAATTGTCCTGAAGCGGTCTTCGGCTGTGGGCCTATGATATGATAGTACCATCACGTGTTGAAGGCCTGGGAGCAAGGCGGAATATGTGGCCAATCTCGTCCTCATTTTGGCAAGTGGCGAGTCCAGGCGTCGAACCTGCGTCCGACTTTGCTTGTCATTACCTGCGCAGTTCGCTATCAACTTCGCTAGCACTCGCTTGTTACAACATGGAGGGTATATTTTTTTTTGTTCGCATATCCTTTACAGGACATCGCTGTCAAAATCAGCAACTTTCAGCTGATTGTTGATTTCTTGGCAAGATTACGCTCAGTAGTTTGTCATTGCTTTCCGAGCGACCGGCTCACATACCCCGTAAGTTACCGATGCGGAGAGAACTGCTACCAATTTCGCACACGTCACGTTACTCTCGAGAGTATACGGGATTACGGAGAAAGTCGTGTAACTCTCGACCAGGGAGACCGGCTAGAGGGTTGATTACAGTATTAATATTACTTGCTTCCTGTATGTGGACCAGGCGCGTTAGTGTAACAGCTATAACGCTGACAATGGCATGACCGCGGATGATAGTGTTCGATGCCCTCGTGCACCCTCACGCAACTGGAGGGAAAGGCTGGCCACCCATTCCTTCGTGTACTCAAGCTTAAACAGTGTGATGGTCCTAACACTTCACAAACCTACAGCACGTTCCTGCTACGGGATTTGGTGTGTGTGTGTGTGTGTGTGTGTGTGTGTGTGTGTGTGTGTGTTATATTTAATGGAGTCTGTAATGCAGCGGAGACCCTGAAACGTACTTAACATTATATCTCCAATATGTACTTAATATTATATCCCAATATATGTAATTACCATCAAGTCTCAATATGTACTTACGATCACATTCCCAAAATGTGCTTAACTTCTTACCCTCGATGTGTGTTTAATATTATATTATGTGTTGTGTTTAGCATGATATTCTCAGTGTATGATTTACGTCATATCACCAATATGTAAACACGCATACGTTAGTGTGTGCATGGTTTTCAATATGTAATACCTAGATGCATTGGTATGGGGTGTTATCCCCATAGTGTGTAAGAACCATTCGGACTCAATAGTTGATGTGTTCAATATCATGTAGGCCGCCTTTGCTTCCTAGAATATGTCCTAGATACCATTTTAGGCTTGATCGATCTGGGAGCTAAGATCGATTGTATTTATTTTTAAATTAAATCGTCGTCTCAATGGCAATTCGAACACGTGATCAACGGGCTGGCATGTGAGTGTTTACCATGTTTATTTAACATGCTCAACTCAGTCAATGCGTTACAGCTGGCTCAAATAGAAAGCAAAATCAACTCCACTACGTTTAACGCAAATGTAGACCACAGATTTCTCCATTTGTAACTGGGCACCTAGACAGGTAGATATGAAGGCAGGTGGGTAGGAAGGTAGGTAGATAGGTATGTAGGCAGTCAGGCAGGAAAGCAGGCGGGCAGGCAGGCAGGTAGGTAGACGTATGGACATATAGATAGACAGACAAATCACAAAAGGAAAGAAAATATATCAGTGTCTTCGTGTATGGTGTATATCTGTGCTTCTGCGTGCTTTGGTGTATAGCTATACTCATTTATTGACTATCGAGAGGAATTCCGTGATCCCTTAACCCAATCAAAAGCAGCGTGGGATAAAATGATGGACGTGACAACACTCACTGTACACTAATCATCATAGAGCTTTAAGGGCAGAGATCAAGTTTACAGTGCCAGTCCTCTGTTAAAATATTGGACAGTTATTCTGTGTGTTGGTAGGTTTCTCATCTCATCTCATCTTGTTCCTCTTTTACTTTGCGGTGTCGTGGTGAAGCATAAACAGCGGGAGAGTGCCCTTATATGATCTTCATATATCGAGATTCTCGTGGACTCTGTTATTCCCTCTGTCCATAGTATCCTAACCAGGCTCTTCTTGATCTGTACATCAATGCTTGTTGTGGTACGTACTGTACGTTGGTAGGTAGATTTCTCATTTTTTAATGTAACTGGGCTGGCATCTAGGTTTCGGTCTACTCTTTGTTATATCTAGCGGTCAGATTATCGAAGTTGATAGAGAGCTGCGCTGATAATGTCATTAGCTCGGTCGAACGAGGGTTCGAGGCCTGCACTCGTCGTCTGGCTAAGTGAGTGAAATACTGGCCCTCCTATTCCTCCGTGCATTCAGGCCTACAGAATGTGATGACACTATCGCAGCCCAGACTCAGTGCAGGAAACTGCTTGGGGACAACTGTGTCTGTTTGTTCTTTGTGCCACATCTAGGAAATGCACAGACAAGAAAATAATACTTCATAGGTTCATGATATACAGTTATACCAGGATACAGAAGTTATTTATGTCCGCTCGCTCCTTTTGAACACAAGCGTAGTCCATACACGTGCGACTACTTCTTGTGCACCAGACTGATGTTTGCGTGTGGATTAGCTTTCTCTATTATTATATTGTCCCTTGCCATTAGGCGAACTCACCATGACTTCTGAGGTACTTGTAATTTACGTCCTCACGTCAAGGACAAGAAGCCAACATAGTAGTCCAATTTACTGGTGTAGGGGTTACAACCTCAAACTTTGGATCAGCACACCGATATATAAGTATAATTTAATAAATGCTAGTCACATACACATGAAAAAAAAAGGAAATGTACAGGTGTAAAGAACAAGTATTTTCATACAGTAACTTGTTCTGGCCGGTCTCCCTGGCCTAGAGGTTAGCGACTTTCCTCCGTAATCTCGTATACTCTCGTGAGTAACGTGACGTGCGTGAGAATCGGTGCTGGTTCTAGCCGCGTCGGTAACTTACGGGGTATGTGAGCCGGTCGCTCAGAAAGCAATGGCAAACTACTGAGCGTAACCTTGCCAAGAAATCAACAGTTGATGATGTTGACAGCGATGTCTCATAAAAGGATATGCGAACCCCAAAAAAAAAAAACTTGTTCTGAGGAGTCTTTCTCAGTACGTTCTTTGACTGCTATAGCAGTGGTAACATAACAATTAAGTCTTTCTCTTTACGTTCTTTGACTGCTATAGCAGTGGTAACATAACAATTAAGTCTTTCTCAATACGTTCTTTGACTGCTATAGCAGTGGTAACATAACAATTAAGTCTTTCTCAATACGTTCTTTGACTGCTATAGGAGTGGTAACATAACAATTAAGTCTTTCTCAATACGTTCTTTGACTGCTATAGCAGTGGTAACATAACAATTAAGTCTTTCTCTTTACGTTCTTTGACTGCTATAGCAGTGGTAACATAACAATTACGTCTTTCTCGGTACGTTCTTTGACTGCTATAGCAGTGGTAACATAACAATTAAGTCTTTCTCTTTACGTTCTTGACTGCTATAGCAGTGGTAACATAACAATTAAGTCTGTCTCAGTACGTTCTTTGACTGCTATAGCAGTGGTAACATAACAATTAAGTCTTTCTCTTTACGTTCTTTGACTGCTATAGCAGTGGTAACATAACAATTAAGTCTTTCTCAATACGTTCTTTGACTGCTATAGCAGTGGTAACATAACAATTAAGTCTTTCTCAATACGTTCTTTGACTGCTATAGGAGTGGTAACATAACAATTAAGTCTTTCTCAATACGTTCCTTGACTGCTATATCAGTGGTAACATAACAATTAAGTCTGTCTCAGTACGTTCTTTGACTGCTATAGCAGTGGTAACATAACAATTAAGTCTGTCTCAATACGTTCTTTGACTGCTATAGCAGTGGTAACATAACAATTAAGTCTGTCTCAGTACGTTCTTTGACTGCTATAGCAGTGGTAACATAACAATTAAGTCTTTCTCTTTACGTTCTTTGACTGCTATAGCAGTGGTAACATAACAATTAAGTCTTTCTCTTTACGTTCTTTGACTGCTATAGCAGTGGTAACATAACAATTAAGTCTGTCTCAATACGTTCTTTGACTGCTATAGCAGTGGTAACATAACAATTAAGTCTGTCTCAGTACGTTCTTTGACTGCTATAGCAGTGGTAACATAACAATTAAGTCTGTCTCAATACGTTCTTTGACTGCTATAGCAGTGGTAACATAACAATTAAGTCTTTCTCTTTACGTTCTTTGACTGCTATAGCAGTGGTAACATAACAATTAAGTCTGTCTCAATACGTTCTTTGACTGCTATAGCAGTGGTAACATAAGAATTAAGTCTTTTTCAATACGTTTTTTGACTGCTATAGCAGTGTTAGCTATGTGCATATCCTTTTCCATATGTAGCAGTCAACCCCAGGATGTTTGGTGGTTTGTAATTTCTTAGCAAGTTTACCTTCAGTAGTGCTTTCTGAAAGACCGATAACCACACCATTGTATGAAAACCAACGCTGTTTCAAAATCTCTCGCAGCTCTGTTTCGAACGCGGTTACCCGGGTGTACAAATTGCGTCACTCCTTCGTCACAGAGCCGGCTTTAACAATGGTGACATAAAAAAAATATTCTGACATGACTTCACGGGTTGAACAGTGCTTCTGTGGGTTAATATTTGAACGCTTTCCTTTACAGTGAAGTCTCACATCAGATATCCATTGAGAAAATAACCCCTATGAAAAATTCGTGGTAGTATTACTTTGACAGAGGCTAAATACACCGTGGTTTTTGACACTTGGAAGCCAGATTTTTCAGCATGCTCTGACTAAATGTAGAAAAGGTTAGAGAACACATTACTCGATGGCTGGGATTCAAAGAAAAAGCTAAACATAAATCATGTGCAGCTGGGACTGAAAAAGTCAAACTGCGTTTATATTCAAGAAAACTTTCTGCTTAGTGGGAAAACAGTTCCATTCTTAAAGTGCAACTTATAGACAGTTTTGAGAAAGCCATTGCTAATCCATCACCGTGGGTAGAAATGTGGGCCGAGAGTGGCACAGAAAGAAGGATGTGGAAAAGTAAGCAATTGATAAATGATAGAATAAGAGCGGGTAACAGGCATCTCCACGCAGACGCCCAGTTTGATTTTCTGTCAACAGAAGGAGACTTCCTATTTGCTTCACGCTTCTATTCCTACCATGTTCACACTTGTGTTGACATAATCTCACAGTTGAGCACTCTTGCCACCGAAGTAAAGTCATTCACTTTATTTCTATATAACGGACATGTTTCTTTAAAGATTTTGTTGTTTTAAACTTTACATGAGAATATGTTTGTTTTTTTTAAATTGCATTGAATTTATTAACTTTGTAATACGCTTCTATTCCTACCATTTTGAAACTTGTGCTGTAATAATGTTATCTTTCATCACTCTTGTAAGTTTACTTTCAGTAGTGCTTTCTCAACGACCGGCATTCGTTCCATTGTATGAAAACAAGTGCAAAGTGCTCTGCTTCCAAATCGCCGGCAGCTGTGTTTCCAACACGGTATCCGGGTTTTACAAATTGCGTCCGTAACCCCTTCTCCACAACAATAGCAGTGGTAGCATAAGGATATTCTGACGTCACTTCTAGCGTTGAAAAGCTCTTCAATGGATTTATATTTGAATGTTTTCCCTTAAAGTAAGGTCTCAAATCAGATATCCATGGATAAAATAACCAGAAGTAACGTGCTTAACTTTATTTCTACATGACAGACATGTTTCTTTGAAGTGTAAACATCTTTTTAACTACATTGAAAGTATTAAAATTCTTTATATTTTATAGCGCGTATGTTAGTGCGGTTGATTGGGGGGGGGGGGGGGTACGTTGTTAATGTTATAAGCGCAATCGGACGAAGGGTTTGATAACTTCCGACAACAGAGGAAAACCAGCCACATATTCCAGCGTGCATCCAGGACTATTAAATGTAATGGCCCTATCACAACATAGATCCATAGCCGGTTCCTGCTTCTGGAAACGTTTTTGTTTCTTTCATTTTTTTTTTTAGCATAATTAAAATGAGTTCATTAGAAATGTGCAGTGTTACATAGAGAGGTGCGGATAGCCCACGAGTGCGCAGATAGCCCGTCATAAAAATCGAAGGACGTGTGTTCTAGTATCGATAATCCTCTTGGTTTTTGTGTATCAGAGGTCAACTAACAGTTCAGAACAGGAAGAAGATAGACAATAAGAAGGGGAAGGCGATGAAGGTTGATGGAAGTCTGAGAAAGAGCGGCGGCTATAAAGGGAACTGGTCACCGTAGCTTATTTTGCTCTGACCTAGACAATGTAAGACCTAACTCATCACATTCCATCCACATTATTTGCCAAACATCTTTTTAACTTTCTTATAACATTTTAACTGTTACATCAAATAATGGTATTATTTCAATTCCTCCACGTGCAAACATCCGCTTTATTTAAATTACAACAGCTGGAGATAGTAAGAGTTAAAATATATATTAGCAATCTAATGTCATGAGCTACTGTAATATACATTAGCGCAGAATGACGCCAGTTCTTACAGATCGTGCGCTACTGGGGGTTAGGAAGAAATCAATACAAATCGTCTCCAAATTGAAAATGTCAAATGAAAGAACTACACTAACGAGGTTAATTAAATCAGAACGAACGAGACAAATGGGTTTCATAATGAATGTGATGTGAGAAAATGTATCCCCCACAGCGTTGTCTAGATCAAAATTAATAACACTCATAAATAAGTGAGATCAGCAAAATGGAAATCCCAGAGGAGTACTCCACTCTCGAACGTAGTACATGTCCTGGTCAGTGGCGTTACATCTCAGTTATTAAATGGGAAATGAGGTTTTTACATTCTAAGTTCCAGACGTCTGCGCAGAATAATACAGTGAGGCGGAATTGTACATTGAAGTAGTGATAATAATGTCATACATAGAGAATTGGGATTAACAAGTTATGTGTGGCTTTTAGTACTCACGCGGATGGTTATAATAGTTGGTTGCATGTCCTTTTACAGCTCGCCACAATCAAGCCCAGCATTGTTAGGCTGTTTGTGATTTTCAAGGTAATTTTACGTTAAGTAGATTGCCATTGTTGTTAAAATGTATATTGAGCCAATCGTGATGTATGGAAGCTAATCATTGACAACTAGCAGGCAAATAAAGAATTGTGTGAAGGCTACCGATGTGTGGTTATACCCGGTATTTGTACGTAGAACAAATTTGAAAAATGAAGTACGTGACGCATCAAAATGTGCTAAAGTATTCATTAAATTAGTAACAATAGTCACTGCTATGGTCTAAAGTCTAAGCTGTTTTGGGGAAGCTGGAAAGTACCTATATATATATATATATATATATATATATATATATATATATATATATATATATATATATATATATATATATATATATATATATATATATATATATTCCAATTCTAATTCCAATTTTCAAAACAAAAATTCCAAATTCGGCCTGGTTCAACCTGCCTCTTCAGCTGTGGTTATTGTTGAGGTCCGTGGCTTTTGTGGTTTCATTCACCCTATTTCTTGTCTTGTGCGCTCTTACGAGTTAGTCCTATCTCGGACAGGTTATGTTGATTTGTGTCTGTGACGTCAGCTGGGGGTTGGTCGACGGCTATCCTTTGTGTTCGTATCCTTTTATGATATCTTTTGTTAGTGAAGGCTCCTGGCTCGTCTGGCTTGACTGGTTGCAGTCCTTATAAGGACGTTTTATTTGGTGTTTTTGCCTCCTTTTTTGTGTATTTTCTGTAGGAGCTTTTCTACGTTTCCATTTTCCTCCTTGCTCCTGTTTTCACTTTCGAGTTTCTGCTGCCATTCGATTTTTTCCTCCGGGATCATCCATGGGATCATCTCTCCGTTTTCTATATAGTACGTGTAGCCAGGTCCATCCTCGAAGTCAGTACATCTATCTGGGTATACTACCGGTCTCCTGAGTTTCTTGGGCTTTTTCTTTTCTCTTTCATCCCAGCGCCTTTTGAATTCCTGGTGCCTGCGTTCCTCCAATTTTATCGATTCTAGGCACTCCTCCAGGGAGAGTCCGGGTGGGTGTTCTGTTTGCGGTTCTGGCTCGGTCCATTGCAGGGTTTCATCTTGCGGCTTGTCTGCGTTCTCTTGCATAGCTTCTGTTGCTTTGTTTCGGAGAAGTTCCATTTCAGCTGTCTGTAGTTCTCGCTCTGATTTAATGGTTTGTAGGATTTCTTCGTTCTCCTTCTTAATCAGTGCCATATGTTCCACTTCTTGCTTGATGTTTTGCTGGATCTCCTTCATTTCCGCCAGTAGTTTTTCGTTGTCGCTGGTCGGAGTCGGCGTCAGCAGTGCCTTGACTTGCTTCTTCAACTCGTCTATATGTTTTTGCAGTTGAGCTTTTCCTGCTTCTAAGATGCTTGTGGCTGTCTCGCACCTCCGCCTTGCTTTGTTGTATGGTGTCTTTGTGTTGATTGCGAGCTTTAATATGTCTCTGTGCCGTTGCAGGTAAGGACAGCCCAAGTATCTGGCTCCATGCCTGCCCAGGCAGTTGGCGCACTTTCTTTTGTTATTGGGTGCTCGAAAGTCCGTGTCCAACTTGGCCAGCGGACACTCCTTGAAGGCGTAGTGATCGGCGCAGTACCGGCAGATTTCCGGCCTGCTGCGGCATGATGCTCTGCTGTGGCCGGCTCTCTGACATCTGGAACATTGATTGACTCTTGGGATGAATCTCTCTGGCTGCTGCATTCTCTTTTTGATCGACACTGTGGCCGGCATCTTGCTGCCCTCTGTCGTCACCTACGCCAAGGTTGTGGGAATCTTGGAGTAGGTGAGGAGCCGCTCCGCCTTCAAGAATCGGGTGTGTAGATTTTCTTCTCGTAGCTGCTTCAGGATTTTCTCGTCTGATAGCTCGACTTGGATACGCTTGATAACCCACTTGGTTGTCAGTGAGTCGGTGTTTCCGACTATGGTGTCTTTCTTCTCTCTCTGCTTCTCAGTAGGTTTGGCTCTTGTTTGTAGTGGGCTGTCGACGGTCTCCCTCGTGGTGGCTTCAGTGGAAGCTGTAGTTTCAGGTTCTTTGTTACAGCTCGCAGGCAGGCTCTCCACGTTCTTCTTCTTGTCGGCTCCCATTCTGCACATCTCGGATACCGCGTTTTTCTTTGTGTTCTTGCAACGTGCCATTTCCCCCCGTGTCGGGCTTCTTGACTTGTTCAGGCGACTTTTCTTGATAGCGCTCGCATCCATCCATCATATATATATATATATATATATATATATATATATATATATATATATATATATATATATATATATATATATATATATATATATATATATCCTCAGTGCGCGGAGACAGAGGTGGCCAGTCTTTTCTTCCGCAGGGAGCGCCGAGAACTCGATTCGTAACCTCACCCGTCCGTGCTCATGCCACTGGTAGTGTAACGTTTAGGATCCGGAGACTCGTGTTATTACAAAACGTCAGTCAGAGTTGCTGGATCAGCAGTTAAATTAGTTTCATATCCTTTACAGGACGTCGCAGTCAACCCCAGCATTTTTAGCTGTTCGTGATTTCTTTGCAAGTTTTCTTTCAGTAGTTTGCCTTTGTCGGTCTCCCTGGTTCAGGTGTTACACGACTTTCTCCGTAATCCCGTATACTCTCGTGTTCCCCCAATTTGTTTACTATTTCATGTTTGGTACAATACAGAACATGTATCATACATATAAGTCACCCAAGACTTTACTCCCAACGGCATTATTTTTGCTACAAAAAGGCGTTACTCAACAGCCACTTCCTATTTTTTATTATTGTCGATTTAAGCTTTTAGTGACGAGAGAATTTATAGTAACCCCATATAGGGGTTTCCTTTATCTCGACTACGCGTCTAATTTCCCGAGAACGGCATTTCCCTCGGTAATTTGATAGAACCTTTTCTCCTACCACGAAACAGGAAAACGCTGTTGCGATCTCTGACGTCGTAATCCTGTCTGAGCTTTGGGTATTTTTTTCATAACCGTGCAGAAATTATAGTGAGCTTTAGAGTCCTTATTCTATTTGGGAAAGTTTAACGTCAAATATCGATTTACATCTTCTTTTAGTTACTATAAGAATACAGTTTCCCTCACACTAACTCCTGTTATTGATTACTTTTTAAGATTCTCTTTCTCATAATTTTCTCATACCATACAATAAAGCAGAACATTCTAGGGAAACCGTGCTGCAAAGAAAGAATGTATAATAATACATGTAAAGTATTATTAGAGTGGAGGAATTCGTGGTACAGTGGCTAGCTAATATATTTGCGTTTCAGTCGTCGAATCCGTTTCGAGGAGGATTTTTACTTAAATTTTGTGTTAGCTCACATAGTCCATACATGCTATGCTACTACTTCTAGTGCACTGGACAGATGTTTGCGTGTGGATTAGCTTTACCTGTTACCAGTGTCCCTCGCCTTCAGGCAAACCCACTATGACTTCAGAGGCACTTGTAATTTTGCATCCCCAGTCAAGGACGAGAAGCCAACATTTTAGTCCAACTTAACCGGTTGGACTGGGGAGCAGAACGACCCTGTCTAAAATGGGTAGCAGGAAATATTCTGGGAAGTATTCTGGGCCGGTATGATAATTACATTGCCCATTCTTTCCATCATGATTACCTGCATCGCTTTCTATGTGGCGGTAAATAGTCATTCATTCATTCATTCATTCATTCATTCATTCATTCATTTTTCATTCAATCAGTAGTATGTCCTTTGCAGAACTTCGCTCCCATAGCAACCTTCCGAAAAACCTCTCGATAATAAGCAAGATGCCCCGCGTCCGATATACCCATCTGGAGATCATCCGCCACATCCTGTACCCATCTTATCTTTGGCTTTCCTCTTCCTCTCTTCCCATACATATATACCTCCATTATTGTTTTCTCCAAACTTTCGTGACGCTTCAAGGTGATAAAAATATTTCAATTGTCTTTAATTTATCGTCTTTGGTAGCCAAGAATCTTCAATAGTCAGCTCTTGTAGTATGGATGCATTTTTTCTTTTCTTTACCCAAGATATTCTTAGAACCCGTCTATGACATTTATATTCAAAGGCATTGATGCGCTGTTCCGCTTGTTTAGTCAGTGTCCAGGTCTCACAGGCGTATGTTGCAATGGGAAAGATGCATGCTCTTAAAAATCTAATTTTTTGTAGCTTTGTCTGTCCCATTCCATAATTTATTCAGTTGTTTTAGTCTTTGAAGAGCAACTGATACTCGTCGTTTAATTTCTTTCATTGTGTCACCGTTGTTGGTAATCAATGACCCAAGTTATTCAAAATTGTCCACCACCTCCAATTTTTCCTCATTAACATATGTTTCTTTCTCCATAGTAGGTTTTATCTGTTTGTATTATCTTTGTTTTTGCAATTCTGAGATACAAGTTGTGATATTCACTATTCAATTGGATTGAGGCTATTAGGTTTTCTATACCAGTCTGTGTTGTGGATAGCAATACTGTATCATCAGCATACCGAATCTCTGGTATGTCAAGACCACCGATATTTAGGGCATCATATAGCTCCCTATTTATATAATCTCTTACATTTCTCATGATATTTTAGGCGTACAGGTTAAACAAATAGGGGGACAGCACACATCCTTGACGGACTCCTTGCTTGATGTCAAACCAATCTGATGTCCCGCCGTCTATTCTAACCGTTGCTTGTTGGTCTAGAGTCTAGATAGAGCATTCTTATGAGTTGTATTACATGTGGTGGAAAGCCCATATTCCTCATGATTTTCCAAAGTTTCTGATGTTGTACACAGTCAAATGGCTTTGAATAATCCACAAAATATGAGAATAGGTTTACATTATTAAACGCATATTGAGCTCCGTGGCTAATTGCTTGCGAACGCGGTTTGTGAGCCGGGTACCAGGCGTTCGAAGCTCAGCTGCGACCGATTTGTGTAGCAGATCGTGTCGCGTTGTGTTATAACGTGCTGGTATGGGAGCCGGTCGTTCAGAAAGCAATGGCAAACTACTGAACGTAGCACTTGCCTAGTACATCAACAGCAGCTGAAAAATGCTGGTGTTGACTGCAACGTCCCGTAAGGGATACGCAACAAAAATAAATAAATTGAGAATGTGATCTCTTGTTCCTCTTCCTTGTCTAAATCCAGCTTGAACCACGTTAATTTCTTCTTCCATTTTCTTACGAAGTCCTCTCATTATCTCTCTCTCTCTCTCTCTCTCTCTCTCTTCTCTCTCTCTCTCTCTCTCTATATATATATATATATATATATATATATATATATATATTATATATCATCAGCATCATCATCAAGTACCATGTCAGCTGGCGTGACGTTCATGACTCGCCAAAGATCTCGATCGTTGGTTTTCTAGATCAACTCCACTGTTGATATTCCTCCATGCCACCGCCTCAATCCATCCAATATCATTTCTCCTGGTCTGCCTCTGTCTCTCTTCCCCTCGATCTTTCCTATTGTCACGATGTTCTCCAATGCATCTCTTCTCATCACATGACTAACAAATGATGTTTGCCTCTTTCTTATGGTTGTATATAATGTTATAGTTTCATTTGCCTCTTTCAGGCAGTCGTTGTTAGATACTTTGGCAGTCCAAGGAATTCGCAACATTCGTCTCAGGAACCACATCTCTGTTGCTTCCAATGTCTTCCTAATTTGTTCAATTGCATACCAAGATTCACAGCCATACAGCAAAACAGGTTCTATATAGCACTTCACTACTATCTGTCTTACATTCAATGATAGTGTCTTATTGCAAAAGATAGTATAACAGTAAAGGGAGTTAGCTTAGGAGTGGAGAGTTAATGGATGCTGCGCATTAATTAAATAGTGGGAAAACATTAGTTAGTGAACGTGTATGCACGAATGGGGAGACGTATCCAGGGGTTGCACACACGTCACTTGGGAGACTTTGGGGCTTGGGATTCAACTAGAAAAAATGTCCGTGTTTACCATCATCAGTCAGCAAAAATTTGTCAAAAAAAGGGGTTTCCCCAACGAAATTAAAAAC
>JACEFZ010014811.1:0-20399 GCA_014155875.1 Cepaea nemoralis
GTTAACTGGTTAGGGTGGTTGTGGTTGGTTGGTTGGTTGGTTGATTGGTTGGTTGGTTGGTTGGTTAGTTAGTTAGTTTAGTTAGTTAGTAGTTAGTTAGTTAGTTAGTTAGTTAGTCGCGATTCCAACTTCACGGCAATGGGTCGCCCCCATTATGCTCCGTTCCTGTGCCAGTGACTATCACACAAAATGCTCCTGACTGCCCAATGTGAAAAGTGAAACAGAAAGGAGTCTCTGCAAGCCAACACACCATAACAGCACAGCACACGAGGACAGCATATGAGGCCAAGACACTTGGTACACTGCCACAGCACGATATTTGCCAGAGTTCAGAGACATACTGCCAACTAATAATACGCCTGCGATCGTTTTTTGTCAAAGAATTAAATGTGTACGAAACATCTTTTATGTGACGTTTAGTAAATCCAAATTTGTTATACGATATTTCAATCAACGTGTTCATGTTTAAGGACAAGTTTTCTGTAAATGTATTTTTATAAAACTGTCCTGCACGTCGTGTTTTCCCATCATTTACATTGTCATAGCTTTACAGCAGTTTAACCCATCGCATTTGTATTTGTAGACAATGTCAGTACAGAAGTTTAACCTTCGTATTTGACAAGCAGACTATATTGTATCGCTGCTCTGGCAACATTTAAACACATTTTATCACCACCAACAATAGAATGTATATATAGATTGTACGCCTTTTACATTGACTTTGACTGTAACTGTGGCGAATGGCGAAACTGTGGAGGATTCCAGTATACGTACATCACAATCACACATGCTGTAACGCCATCGTCTGTGGCGAAGCACTGGCGAGCGCGATTCGCAATCCCGCATTCGAAATCAGCTGCAGACGGTTTGGAAGCAGGTCATCTTGGTGTTGATTTATAACAATGGTATAAGCCTGGGTGGTTCAGAAAGCAATGGCGTTCTGATGAACGCAGTCTTGCCTAGTAAATCACAAACAGCCACAAACATCTTGTGGTTGACTGCGACGTCATATAAAGGGCATGCAACTAACTATCAACAACAAAAAAGTCGCTTAAAAGTCGACAGGGGCGACTTCATTGCACCATGTTTTATCCTATATGGCTCGGTCTCTTTCCGCAGCGCGGAAAGCGCCGCACAAAGCACGAACTCCGTAGCTTCTAGCGACGATCCCACGGAGTCTCCGAAAAATTTCACTCGTGAACCGAAGGACGCGGCCCGGAATCGAATCCACAACCTTCGGAGCCCGAGTCACGGCTTGACTACTTCGCCATGGAGCCTCCCAACTAACTATTAACTAACTATTTTATACACGCTCAAATATTTTTTTTTTCCTCTTGGTAATTTTTCTAGTTTTGACATTTTGCCTGCGCAGCTGCCTACTCGGCCTACTTTTTCCTATTTGCAGCGGACCGGTGGATGGTTAAGGTATCCAAAGTACACACGAGCTCTCTTAGCTTTCGCCCTTATTCGAGACGGCGAGACGCCCGATCCACTACAAAGGATCAAATTGGTTATGCAATTCTCACGTTATATATTTGTTATCAGTTCAGTTATCAGTTATCAGTTATCAGTTGGGGTATCTTCGTTGCACTCCGGACATGTCCATAGGTGCTCAGATCCTCCCCCCAGCATATGCATCAGCGTCCGGTGGCTAATAGTGCCAGTTCTGTGTTGGTTGACGAGGCGCTTTGTTTTCCCGATGTACCTCTCGCGTCTGGCTGTGCCGATTCTTACTCCCAGGTCTTTCATCCTGGAAAGCGATGTGGAATCACTGGCGTCAAAATCCTCTGTTCTCGCCATATCTTTAAGGGCGTTAATGACATCGGCACGATCCATGGGCTGGCCATCTACAGGGGGTGCAGAGCCAGCCAATTTATCAGCTCGTTCATTTCCCTCGACTCCCGCATGTCCCGGGACGAAGATGAAGGTGACTTTGCGGACAACAGACTTCCGCAGCGACTCAGTCCACTGTCTACGTACAGATCCAGCTTCGACCTTCTGAATCATGCTCATTGAATCACTTAGTACACACACGTTGGTATAATGCTGTGATTCCAGCCATATGAAAGCCTGTGTAACTGCCATCACCTCCATCGTCATGCTGCTCGTGGTCATAGAGTGGGCACCACTGGATTCTTGAACGGTTCGGCCCGCTGAACGGGCTGTAAATGCCCACGCACTTCTCTGCTGCTTTACAACAGATCCATCTGTATAGATGAGCACTTCGGGGCTATCTGAGTGATCATAGATGAGCGCGTTAACCTCTGCATTGACAGCGGCAGGGTTCTGCTCTCTGCACCGTCTGTCGAGTGTGATAATGCAGGAGAAGGTACACTTAAAAGCTGGAGGCACCGGCACCCATTCCTTGCCGGGGTTGATACTGGTAAGACTGCAGACCTGTCCGACGACATCTTCCGCCCGACCCATCCATGATTTGCCCCTCTTTAGCCTGTCACCCTTTTCTCTGAATACAGCGTCATGCAGAGGGTGCTGCTCATCTGCACTTATTTTTAAGTATGCACGAGCTCTCCAGATCTTGATCCTGTGTTCCATTGTCGGGAAGTCAAGGAGGTATCTCATTGCTACACAGCTGGTGTCTCTCGTGCAGCCCAAAATGATGCGCATGGCTTCGTTTTGTACCTTTTCAAGTCTTCCAATCTGTGTAGGGCTGACAGTGAGGATGGCCAGGGCATACTCGATGCGTGAAAGCACAAGTCCTTGGAACAGAAGTAATAGCAGTCTTTGCTCGATATTGGCAGTCGCCATGACTCTCATTGCTGCCAAACCTTTTCGAGCCTTCGTTATGACATAGTCGACATGATCTTTGAAGGACAGGCTACGATCAAGCCTCACGCCAAGATATGTCATTGACTGGGTTCTACTCAGAATGCTCCCATCCATTCTTACTGCCGGCAGGTCTGTTTTCACAATATGGTTGTTTAGTGAGAACCATGTAACCGTTGCCTTTGCAGGGTTGACAAGGGCATCGGCATCAGCACACCATGAGGAAATTCGATCTAGTTCGCCCTGCATATAGTTGGCAACCGCCTGTCTATCTCGACCCTGTCGATACACGAGGATGTCGTCAACGAATGATAGAGTCCTACCCCTCCCATCCAACTGTTGTTCAGTGATCGGCACCGTATACACGTTGAATAGTACTGGTGACAGTGGTGAACCCTGTGGCAATCCTGGACATATCGTTATCGGCTCAGAAGACCAACTCCCGCATCTTAGCACCACCTTCCTTTGGAGTAGAACTGCAGCTATCCATCGTACAAGGTGAGGGTGCACTTTCAGTCTGAGGAGGGTTTGCATCAAGTGCTCGAAAGATACTCTGTTATATGCGTCCTCTAAGTCTATGGCGGCCGCACATGTCTCTTCTCTGACCTGAAATCCTTCGTAAACATCTTGAGCAAAGACCGCCACATTCAGCCATGACTCTTTGTTGCGTCTGTATCCTCCAAGTGTGGGCGGGAAGCAGCCGAGCTGTTCCAAGTCCCAAGCAAGTCTGTGTGCTACAATTTTCTCCAGTAGCTTGCCAACAGTATTCTGCATCGTAATGATTCTGTAGCCGCTTATCTTGGAGTGGTCTTTGTTCGGTTTTGGCAGCGGCAGCAAGTAGCTGTGTAGCCATTCTTCTTTGACCTGACCCCTCTGGATACTGGTGTTGAATTCTCTGGCCAGTTCTTCCATGTCATCATCTGATATCACCATTAGGTCACCATATCGGATGCCGTCTGGGCCTGGGGCGGTGTTAGGTGATTTCTTGAGCATTGCACGCAATATGTCAACTGTGATTGTCCATTCTTCGTCTGTCCCGACCCCCTCGCACAACTGAGAGAGTGTTGTTGTGGTCCTATGTCTGGCGGGCTCGTCTTTCTGGTCAGTCTGTTCTATGTAGCGTGCAAGAAGGGCCTTACCTTTATCCGCATCCGACTTTTTCCATGCGAGGTCTGTGCCTTGAAAGTCTGGTATACCCCTACGTTGTGCAGCACCGTTCATGCTCTTGTGGAGGCGCCAGAATGTCGTAAGAGATTGCTCGGAGCACACCTTCCTGCAGAACTCGTCCCATTTGTCGGCCTTGGCCTGTTTGGCGCAGGATTTGAATAAAGTCGTCGTCCTAACGACCTCAGTCTTCAGGTTCGCCAACTCAACCTGTGGCATGTTAGCCTTTCTGGCCTTTTGCCAGTCTTTGACAGCCTGCCTCTTTCCCAGCCACACCTTCTCGACCTCTCCATTCCACCATGGTGGCTGCAGCCATCTTTCTTGTCTCCTACGGGAGGAAGTTAGTTTCCTTCTTCTGATCTTGCTTATGGCGTCTTGACCAGTGGTGTCGTACGGGAAGGCATTGGTCTTGTTTCTTTGACTCATGGCCCCGTCTTTCTTGATCAGGATGACACAAGGGTAGTGGTCACTATCGTGGTATCCCAGTGTGCCCCACCGGCACCTTGGTGCGATGGTGGGCGACACCAGAGCCAAGTCAATGATGCTGTCAGAGTCGCCTGGTCGAGTGGCCATTCTAGTGACCTTCCCATCATTCAGACAGATTAGGGCAGCAGATGCCAGGGCGTCCTCCAAATCTTCTCCCTGTCTATTGGTGATGCAATTCCCCCATTGACTGCCTCTGGCATTGAAGTCCCCGCAGTAGATGATATGCCTTTCATCCATATCGAACAAACTCTGCCATTGTCGCACGTCGACCTTCCCATTTCGCGCATAGACGTTAACGATTACAAGCTGCACTGGTGTCATTATTCTTAATGCCTGCACTTGCAGGGCATCGCTGTTCCAGGCGGACATATCGATCTCAGACACTAGTATGTTGTCGCGGACCAGAATGGCCTGTCCGAGGTGCCGCCTGTTAAAGAAACCCTGAAATCCCGCAACTTTGACTGTTCCGTCGGTGAGCTGTGTTTCTTGCAAGACTACAATATCGTTTCCGTAGAGTAGTTTTTCAAGAATGGGTCGGCGTTGACTAAATGATGCACAGTTCCAGTACAGTACTCGAACATTTCCGATACCCAATCTGTCACATTTTAAGCGCCTTCTGCGCGCGCCCGCCCTCTTACCACGTTGTGTCCTAGCTGGTCGTCTGGCCGTCATGTTAGGCTTAACTATCGCCACCGGGCGCCGATGATACGCCGAAAGAAGACGGACGCGCGTGCACGAACTCCGTTGCACGGTCCGAACTCCATTTCACCACGAAAAAAGCACTTAATCCATACACATTTCAGAAAAAACACGTTCCATTTTACGGGACGAAGAAATGTCCCGCCATCTTGCTTCAGTTGTAAACGTCTGCGAATATCATTCATACCCAGTCTGTTTGACTCAAGAGGCGGACGCCATACCTCAAAGCCACGCTGTCACCATGGTGTGTGTGTGTGTGTGTGTGTGTGTGTGTGTGTGTGTGTGTGTGTGTGTGTGTGTGTGTGCCTGTGAGCGAGCATGCAAGTCAACACTCTCCCTGGTGTAGTTAGATTGCCACCATAGTGTGTGTGCGTGTGCGCGCGAGCGCGTTCAAGAAGTCAACACAACCCCAGGGAGCTACGCTGATGTCATGAACGTGGTCGGAGGAGAGTTGAACGCATGCCTTCGAGGAAACGAATGGCCGCCTATTCCTCCTTGTATCCAGGCGTACAAAATGTAATGGTCCTATCAAAGACCCTTTGCAGGTTCTTGATCGGGGCATTTCAGCTTAAATACTCCTCTTCCTCCTCCATATATTGTCTTGATACTCCACACGTCATTGGCAGTGTGTAGAAGAAGCTTTAATTCTACATTGACATATCCTCAAGCGTGTATGATATCAATATATCTACATAGATTTATATCATCAGGCGTGTATGAAATCAACATGTCTACATATATTTATATCCTCAGGCGTGTATGATATCAATATGTCTACATAGATTTATATCATCAGGCGTGTATGAAATCAACATGTCTACATATATTTATATCCTCAGGCGTGTATGATATCAATATGTCTACATATATTTATATCCTCAGGCGTGTATGAAATCAAATGTCTACTACACATATTTATATCCTCAGGCGCGTATGAAATCAACATGAAAGCCTGGTCAACAGTAGTGCTGTCCGGATGCTTGCTAATGGCTGGCCTGGCTGTCGTCGAAGCTGTAAATGGCGATCTGAACACAACCTTAGGCTTATTACGCGGAGCCGTGGTTCAACACAACGGAACTCAAGTCGGTGTCTTCTACGGTATTCCGTACGCCAAACCTCAGTTGGAGCCTTACGATTTAAAGTAAGTGTGGTGTCCCAATATATTAAAAGTAGTCCGATAAAAAAAAAAATTGCATTCACTCTGTGTTCATATCATTTAGAATGTCAGTATTTTCTTTTTTAAAATCTTAATCTATATCTATAAAACAAAGTGTATGTATATATGTATGTAAATATGTATGTCCTTTATTTGTTCGCGAACCGCCCATCCGATTGAGATGAAATTTTCTACACGCCTTCCTTTCATTCCAGAGCTGTCAACTGTCATAGTTTTTTTTTCTTCTTCCTCCTCCTCCCTCCTCCCCCTCCCAAAATACGTACGTAAATATATGATGATGATGATGAAAGAATCCCCGAACCCAAACGCTAGGAAAGGGAAGAAAATGACGTGACTACACAGAATCGTCACACGGCAATCATCATCATCAAGTGCCGTGCCTGCTGGCGTAGGCGTTCATGGCTCTCCGTAGATCTCAGTCTTTGGTTTTTTTGGATCAACTCTGCTGCTGATATTCCTCCTCTTCCACCTCCCTTTCCTTCCTCCCATCTCATCCCTCCCTCCTTCCTCTCCCTCCTTCCTCCTCCTCCTTCCTTCTTCTCCCTCTGCCTCCTCCCTCTTCTCTCCCCTCCTCCTCCCTCCTCCTTCTCCCTTCTTCTCCTCCTCTCCCCCCTCCTCCTCCTACCCTCCTCCTCCCTCCTCCCTTTTCCTCCTCCTCCTCCTCCCTCTAGCTCCTCCCTCCTCCTCTCCACTCTTCCTCCTACCCTCTTCCTCTTCCCCACCCCCTCCTCCCTATCCCTCCCTTCACATTCCTCCTCCTCCCTCTTCCTCCTCCTCCCTCCTCCTCCTCATCCCTCCTTCTCCCTCCTCCTCCTTCTTCCTCCCTCCTCCTCCCTCCTCCTTCCTCCCTCCTCCTCCTCCCTCCTCCTTCCTCCTCCTCCCTCTCCTCCTCCTCCCTCCTCCTCCTCCCTCTACCTCCTCCCTCCTCCTCCCTTCACATTCCTCCTCCTCCCTCTTCCTCCTCCTCCCTCCTCCTCATCCTCCTCCTGCCTTCTCCTCCTCCCTTCATATTCCTCCTCCTCCCTCTTCCTCCTCCTCCTCATCCCTCTACTCCTCCCTCCTCCTACCTTCACATTCCTCCTCCTCCCTTCACATTCCTCCTCCTCCCTCTTCCTCCTCCATCCCTCTCCTCCTCCTCCCTCCTCCTACCTCTACCTCCTCCCTCCTCCTCCCTTCACATTCCTCCTCCTCCCTCTTCCTCCTCCTCCCTCCTCCTCATCCCTCCTCCTGCCTTCTCCTTCTTCTTCCTCCCTCCTCCTCCTCCTCCCTCCTCCCCCTCCTCCTCCTCCTCCCTCCTCCTCCTCCCTCTACCTCCTCCCTCCTCCTCCTTCACATTCCTCCTCCTCCCTCTTCCTCCTCCTCCCTCCTCCTCCTCATCACTCCTCCTCCCTCCTCCTCCTCCCCCTCCTACTTCCTCCTCCTCCCTCTCCGCCTCCTCCCTCCTCCCTCCCTCTACCTCATCCTCCTCATCCCTCTACCTCCTCCTCCTCCCTCCTCCTCATCACTCCTCCCCCTCCTCCTCCTTCTTCCTCCTCCCCTCCTCCTCCCTCTCCGCCTCCTCCCTCCTCCTCCCTCTACCTCCTCCTCCTCCTCCCTCTACCTCCTCCCTCCTCCTCCCTTCACATTCCTCCTCCTCCCTCTTCCTCCTCCTCCCTCCTCCTCCTCTCTCCGCCTCCCTCCTCCTCCCTCTACCTCCTCCCTTCACATTCCTCCTCCTTCCTCCTCCTCCTCCCTCCTCCTCCTCCTCCTCCCTCCTCCTCGCCTCCTCCTCCACCCTACTCCTCCCCTCCTCCTCCTAATCCCTCCTCCTCCCTCCTATTCCTCCCTACTCCTCCTGTCTCCTCCCTCCTCCTCCCTCCTCTTTCCTCCTCCACCTCCCTCTTCCTCCTCCCTCCTCCATTTACCCAAGACAGACAGACAGTCAGACAGATAGTCGGGAATGGGATCTTATATGACTACTTATATAATTTAAATGAGATGCTCTCCACCATGGGCTGGGCCGGGTCAGACAGACAGACAGATAGATAGATAGATAGATAGACAGACAGACAGACAGACAGACAGACAGACAGACAGACAGACAGACAGACAGACAGACAGACAGACAGACAGACAGACAGACAGTCGGGAACGGGAACTTATATGACTACTTATATGAATTAAATGAGATGCTCCCCACCAGGAGTTGGGCGATGCCGGGCCGGGTCAGACAGACAGACAGATAGATAGTCGGAACGGGAACTTATATGACTACTTATATGAATTAAATGAGATGCTCCCCATCAGGGTCTGGGCGAAGACGGGCCGGGTCAGACAGACAGACAGACAGATAGACAGACAGACAGACAGACAGACAGATAGTCGGTAACGGGAACGAGAACTTATATGACTACTTATATGAATTAAATGAGATGCTCCCCACCAGGGTCTGGGCGAAGCCGGGCCGGGTCAGCTAGTCCATAATATTTTAAGAACTTTTAAAATTTAAGTTCATATGCCCCAATTTTCTTTCTTTATTTTTATTTGTTTATTTTAGTGTTTGTGAAATGGTCTATGATTTGAATGTGTATGTTACCAGCGAAAAGATACATGTTTTCAGAATGTGTATTTGCTTTTGCTTGTTGGTGCTGTACCACAGGCTCTTAATACTGTTTAACCCAGTGTTTCCCAACCTTTTTTGTGCCATGCCCCACTTAAGCCTTTCTAAAATTCATATTGCCATTTTCGATTTCTTCGCTAGTGATGTTTTTGTTTTTTTTTGCGCTCGCTGTGAACCCAAGCATGGTCCATACACGTCCCGCTACTCCAAGTACATTGACAAGATGTTTGCATGGGATTAGCTTTCCCTATTACCAGTGTCCCTCGCCATCATTTGAACCCACTCCGAACTTCCGAGGTACTTGCAATTTACGTCCACAAGTCAAGAAGTCATCATGTTAGTCCAGCTGACCGGTGTAGGGGTTGAACCCACTACCTCGGCATCAGTACACCGGAAATTTATGATCAAGCGCTCTTATCCATTAGGCCATGCTGACCTCTTTTTTTTCGCATATCCTTTACAGGACATCGCTGTCAACATCAGCATCTATCAGCTGATTGTTGATTTCTTGGCAAGATTACGCTCAGTAGTTTGCCATTGCTTTCTGAGCGACCGGCTCACATACCCCGTAAGTTACCG
Organism: Cepaea nemoralis; assembly: GCA_014155875.1. NCBI lineage: Eukaryota > Metazoa > Mollusca > Gastropoda > Stylommatophora > Helicidae > Cepaea > Cepaea nemoralis. The sequence goes on from JACEFZ010014811.1 coordinate 9,489, forward strand.
ACGCGGAGAGAACCGCTACCGATTCTCGCGCACGTCACGTTACTGACGAGAATATACGGGATTACGGAGAAAGTAGTGTAATCCCTAGACCAGGGAGACCGGCATGCTGACCTCTGGCGATTGTAAATTTTAGTTGGACGTTTGGATTTGCCGGTGGAAAATATGTTTTCTCTTCTCACCCCCCCCCCCCCCCCCCCCTAATTAAATATAACTTGTATCTCCGATGTGCATCTTAGCAGGATTTAAAGGCGAGAATATCGACTCCATGTACTGGGTATATCCCATATCGCGAGGTCTTGTTCCGCGGGCCGGCCTGCCGACAGTGTCGCACAAAGTACGAACCCCTAGGAGTCTCCAAGAAAATCTGTACTTCTGAACCCAATGAATCCGGAATCGAACCCACAACCCTAGGAGCGCGAGGCAGGCGGTTTAACCATATCCCCACTGAGACTCCCTCCCTGTTCTAATTCCTGGATACCTTAGCGTCTACCCGTTGTTCTAATTCCTGGATACCTTAGCGTCTACCCGTTGTTCTAATTCCTGGGTACCTTAGCGTCTACCCGTTGTTCTAATTCCTGGGTACCTTAGCGTCTACCCGTTTTTTTGTTAACAACGGGTAGACGCTAAGGTACCCAGGAATTAGAACAACGGGTAGACGCTAAGGTACCCAGGAATTAGAACAACGGGTAGACGCTAAGGTATCCAGGAATTAGAACAACGGGTAGACGCTAAGGTATCCAGGAATTAGAACAGGGAGGGAGTCTCAGTGGGGATATGGTTAAACCGCCTGCCTCGCGCTCCTAGGGTTGTGGGTTCGATTCCGGATTCATTGGGTCAGAAGTACAATTTTCTTGGAGACTCCTAGGGGTTCGTACTTTGTGCGACACTGTCGGCAGGCCGGCCCGCGGAACAAGACCTCGCGATATGGGATATAACCCAGTACAATGGAGTCGATATTCTCGCCTTTAAATCCTGCTAAGATGCACATCGGAGATACAAGTTATATTTAATTAGGGGGGGGGGGGGGGGGGGGGGGTGGTGAGAAGAGGAAAACATATTTTCCACCGGCAAATCCAAACGTCAACTAAAATTTACAATCGCCAGAGGTCAGCATGCCGGTCTCCCTGGTCTAGGGATTACACTACTTTCTCCGTAATCCCGTATATTCTCGTCAGTAACGTGACGTGCGCGAGAATCGGTAGCGGTTCTCTCCGCGTCGGTAACTTACGGGGTATGTGAGCCGGTCGCTCAGAAAGCAATGGCAAACTACTGAGCGTAATCTTGCCAAGAAATCAACAATCAGCTGATAGATGCTGATGTTGGACAGCGATGTCCTGTAAAGGATATGCGAAAAAAGAGGTCAGCATGGCCTAATGGATAAGAGCGCTTGATCATAAATTTCGGTGTACTGATGCCGAGGTAGTGGGTTCAACCCCTACACCGGTCAGCTGGACTAACATGATGACTTCTTGACTTGTGGACGTAAATTGCAAGTACCTCGGAAGTTCGGAGTGGGTTCAAATGATGGCGAGGGACACTGGTAATAGGGAAAGCTAATCCACATGCAAACATCTTGTCAATGTACTTGGAGTAGCGGGACGTGTATGGACCATGCTTGGGTTCACAGCGAGCGCAAAAAAAAACAAAAACATCACTAGCGAAGAAATCGAAAATGGCAATATGAATTTTAGAAAGGCTTAAGTGGGGCATGGCACAAAAAAGGTTGGGAAACACTGGGTTAAACAGTATTAAGAGCCTGTGGTACAGCACAACAAGCAAAAGCAAATACACATTCTGAAAACATGTATCTTTTCGCTGGTAACATACACATTCAAATCATAGACCATTTCACAAACACTAAAATAAACAAATAAAAATAAAGAAAGAAAATTGGGGCATATGAACTTAAATTTTAAAAGTTCTTAAAATATTATGGACTAGCTGACCCGGCCCGGCTTCGCCCAGACCCTGGTGGGGAGCATCTCATTTAATTCATATAAGTAGTCATATAAGTTCTCGTTCCCGTTACCGACTATCTGTCTGTCTGTCTGTCTGTCTGTCTATCTGTCTGTCTGTCTGTCTGACCCGGCCCGTCTTCGCCCAGACCCTGATGGGGAGCATCTCATTTAATTCATATAAGTAGTCATATAAGTTCCCGTTCCGACTATCTATCTGTCTGTCTGTCTGACCCGGCCCGGCATCGCCCAACTCCTGGTGGGGAGCATCTCATTTAATTCATATAAGTAGTCATATAAGTTCCCGTTCCCGACTGTCTGTCTGTCTGTCTGTCTGTCTGTCTGTCTGTCTGTCTGTCTGTCTGTCTGTCTGTCTGTCTGTCTGTCTGTCTGTCTATCTATCTATCTATCTATCTGTCTGTCTGTCTGACCCGGCCCAGCCCATGGTGGAGAGCATCTCATTTAAATTATATAAGTAGTCATATAAGATCCCATTCCCGACTATCTGTCTGACTGTCTGTCTGTCTTGGGTAAATGGAGGAGGGAGGAGGAAGAGGGAGGTGGAGGAGGAAAGAGGAGGGAGGAGGAGGGAGGAGACAGGAGGAGTAGGGAGGAATAGGAGGGAGGAGGAGGGATTAGGAGGAGGAGGGAGGAGTAGGGTGGAGGAGGAGGCGAGGAGGAGGGAGGAGGAGGAGGAGGCGGGAGGAGGAGGAGGAAGGAGGAGTAATGTGAAGGGAGGAGGTAGAGGGAGGAGGAGGGAGGCGAGAGAGGAGGAGGAGGGAGGAGGAGGAAGAGGGAGGAGGAGGAATGTGAAGGGAGGAGGAGGGAGGAGGTAGAGGAGGAGGAGGAGGAGGTAGAGGGAGGAGGAGGGAGCAGGCGGAGAGGGAGGAGGAGGGAGGAGGAAGAAGGAGGAGGAGGGGAGGAGTGAGTGATGAGGAGGAGGGAGGAGGAGGAGGGTAGAGGGATGAGGAGGATGAGGTAGAGGGAGGAGGAGGGAGGAGGCGGAGAGGGAGGAGGAGGAAGTAGGAGGGGGAGGAGGAGGAGGGAGGAGAGTGATGAGGAGGAGGAGGGAGGAGGAGGAAGAGGGAGGAGGAGGAATGTGAAGGGAGGAGGAGGGAGGAGGTAGAGGGAGGAGGAGGAGGGAGGAGGAGGAGGAGGGGGAGGAGGGAGGAGGAGGAGGAGGGAGGAAGAAGAAGGAGAAGGCAGGAGGAGGGATGAGGAGGAGGGAGGAGGAGGAAGAGGGAGGAGGAGGAATGTGAAGGGAGGAGGAGGGAGGAGGTAGAGGTAGGAGGAGGGAGGAGGAGGAGAGGGATGAGGAGGAAGAGGGAGGAGGAGGAATGTGAAGGGAGGAGGAGGAATGTGAAGGTAGGAGGAGGGAGGAGGTAGAGGGATGAGGAGGAGGAGGAAGAGGGAGGAGGAGGAATATGAAGGGAGGAGGAGAAGGCAGGAGGAGGGATGAGGAGGAGGGAGGAGGAGGAAGAGGGAGGAGGAGGAATGTGAAGGGAGGAGGAGGGAGGAGGTAGAGGGAGGAGGAGGAGGGAGGAGGAGGAGAGGGATGAGGAGGAAGGAGGAGGGAGGAGGAGGAGGGAGGAAGGAGGAGGGAGGAGGAGGGAGGAAGAAGGAGGAGGAGGGAGAAGGAGGGATGAGGAGGAGGAGGGAGGAGGAGGAAGAGGGAGGAGGAGGAATGTGAAGGGAGGGATAGGGAGGAGGGGGTGGGGAAGAGGAAGAGGGTAGGAGGAAGAGTGGAGAGGAGGAGGGAGGAGCTAGAGGGAGGAGGAGGAGGGAGGAAAAGGGAGGAGGGAGGAGGAGGTAGGAGGAGGAGGGGGGAGAGGAGGAGAAGAAGGGAGAAGGAGGAGGGAGGAGGAGGGGAGAGAAAGAGGGAGGAGGCAGAGGGAGAAGAAGGAAGGAGGAGGAGGAAGGAGGGAGAGGAAGGAGGGAGGATGAGGATGGGAGGAAGGAAAGGGAGGTGGAAGAGGAGGAATATCAGCAGCAGAGTTGATCCAAAAACCAAAGACTGAGATCTACGGAGAGCCATGAACGCCTACGCCAGCAGGCACGGCACTTGATGATGATGATTGCCGTGTGACGATTCTGTGTAGTCACGTCATTTTCTTCCCTTTCCCTAGCGTTTTGGTTCGGGGATTCTTTCATCATCATCATCATATATTTACGTACGTATTTTGGGAGGGGGAGGAGGGAGGAGGAGGAAGAAGAAAAAAAAACTATGACAGTTGACAGCTCTGGAATGAAAGGAAGGCGTGTAGAAAATTTCATCTCAATCGGATGGGCGGTTCGCGAACAAATAAAGGACATACATATTTACATACATATATACATACACTTTGTTTTATAGATATAGATTAAGATTTTAAAAAGAAAATACTGACATTCTAAATGATATGAACACAGAGTGAATGCAATTTTTTTTTTTTATCGGACTACTTTAATATATTGGGACACCACACTTACTTTAAATCGTAAGGCTCCAACTGGAGGTTTGGCGTACGGAATACCGTAGAAGACACCGACTTGAGTTCCGTTGTGTTGAACCACGGCTCCGCGTAATAAGCCTAAGGTTGTGTTCAGATCGCCATTTACAGCTTCGACGACAGCCAGGCCAGCCATTAGCAAGCATCCGGACAGCACTACTGTTGACCAGGCTTTCATGTTGATTTCATACGCGCCTGAGGATATAAATATGTGTAGTAGACATTTGATTTCATACACGCCTGAGGATATAAATATATGTAGACATATTGATATCATACACGCCTGAGGATATAAATATATGTAGACATGTTGATTTCATACACGCCTGATGATATAAATCTATGTAGACATATTGATATCATACACGCCTGAGGATATAAATATATGTAGACATGTTGATTTCATACACGCCTGATGATATAAATCTATGTAGATATATTGATATCATACACGCTTGAGGATATGTCAATGTAGAATTAAAGCTTCTTCTACACACTGCCAATGACGTGTGGAGTATCAAGACAATATATGGAGGAGGAAGAGGAGTATTTAAGCTGAAATGCCCCGAATCAAGAACCTGCAAAGGGTCTTTGATAGGACCATTACATTTTGTACGCCTGGATACAAGGAGGAATAGGCGGCCATTCGTTTCCTCGAAGGCATGCGTTCAACTCTCCTCCGACCACGTTCATGACATCAGCGTAGCTCCCTGGGGTTGTGTTGACTTCTTGAACGCGCTCGCGCGCACACGCACACACACTATGGTGGCAATCTAACTACACCAGGGAGAGTGTTGTCTTGCTTGCTCGCTCACAGGCACACACACACACACACACACACACACACACACACACACACACACACACACACACACACACACCATGGTGACAGCGTGGCTTTGAGGTATGGCGTCCGCCTCTTGAGTCAACAGACTGGGTATGAATGATATTCGCAGGACGTTTACAACTGAAGCAAGATGGCGGGACATTTCTTCGTCCCGTAAAATGGAACGTGTTTTTTCTGAAATGTGTATGGATTAAGTGCTTTTTTCGTGGTGAAATGGAGTTCGGACCGTGCAACGGAGTTCGTGCACGCGCGTCCGGTCTTCTTTCGGCGTATCATCGGCGCCCGGTGGCGATAGTTAAGCCTAACATGACGGCCAGACGACCAGCTAGGACACAACGTGGTAAGAGGGCGGGCGCGCGCAGAAGGCGCTTAAAATGTGACAGATTGGGTATCGGAAATGTTCGAGTACTGTACTGGAACTGTGCATCATTTAGTCAACGCCGACCCATTCTTGAAAAACTACTCTACGGAAACGATATTGTAGTCTTGCAAGAAACACAGCTCACCGACGGAACAGTCAAAGTTGCGGGATTTCAGGGTTTCTTTAACAGGCGGCACCTCGGACAGGCCATTCTGGTCCGCGACAACATACTAGTGTCTGAGATCGATATGTCCGCCTGGAACAGCGATGCCCTGCAAGTGCAGGCATTAAGAATAATGACACCAGTGCAGCTTGTAATCGTTAACGTCTATGCGCGAAATGGGAAGGTCGACGTGCGACAATGGCAGAGTTTGTTCGATATGGATGAAAGGCATATCATCTACTGCGGGGACTTCAATGCCAGAGGCAGTCAATGGGGGAATTGCATCACCAATAGACAGGGAGAAGATTTGGAGGACGCCCTGGCATCTGCTGCCCTAATCTGTCTGAATGATGGGAAGGTCACTAGAATGGCCACTCGACCAGGCGACTCTGACAGCATCATTGACTTGGCTCTGGTGTCGCCCACCATCGCACCAAGGTGCCGGTGGGGCACACTGGGATACCACGATAGTGACCACTACCCTTGTGTCATCCTGATCAAGAAAGACGGGGCCATGAGTCAAAGAAACAAGACCAATGCCTTCCCGTACGACACCACTGGTCAAGACGCCATAAGCAAGATCAGAAGAAGGAAACTAACTTCCTCCCGTAGGAGACAAGAAAGATGGCTGCAGCCACCATGGTGGAATGGAGAGGTCGAGAAGGTGTGGCTGGGAAAGAGGCAGGCTGTCAAAGACTGGCAAAAGGCCAGAAAGGCTAACATGCCACAGGTTGAGTTGGCGAACCTGAAGACTGAGGTCGTTAGGACGACGACTTTATTCAAATCCTGCGCCAAACAGGCCAAGGCCGACAAATGGGACGAGTTCTGCAGGAAGGTGTGCTCCGAGCAATCTCTTACGACATTCTGGCGCCTCCACAAGAGCATGAACGGTGCTGCACAACGTAGGGGTATACCAGACTTTCAAGGCACAGACCTCGCATGGAAAAAGTCGGATGCGGATAAAGGTAAGGCCCTTCTTGCACGCTACATAGAACAGACTGACCAGAAAGACGAGCCCGCCAGACATAGGACCACAACAACACTCTCTCAGTTGTGCGAGGGGGTCGGGACAGACGAAGAATGGACAATCACAGTTGACATATTGCGTGCAATGCTCAAGAAATCACCTAACACCGCCCCAGGCCCAGACGGCATCCGATATGGTGACCTAATGGTGATATCAGATGATGACATGGAAGAACTGGCCAGAGAATTCAACACCAGTATCCAGAGGGGTCAGGTCAAAGAAGAATGGCTACACAGCTACTTGCTGCCGCTGCCAAAACCGAACAAAGACCACTCCAAGATAAGCGGCTACAGAATCATTACGATGCAGAATACTGTTGGCAAGCTACTGGAGAAAATTGTAGCACACAGACTTGCTTGGGACTTGGAACAGCTCGGCTGCTTCCCGCCCACACTTGGAGGATACAGACGCAACAAAGAGTCATGGCTGAATGTGGCGGTCTTTGCTCAAGATGTTTACGAAGGATTTCAGGTCAGAGAAGAGACATGTGCGGCCGCCATAGACTTAGAGGACGCATATAACAGAGTATCTTTCGAGCACTTGATGCAAACCCTCCTCAGACTGAAAGTGCACCCTCACCTTGTACGATGGATAGCTGCAGTTCTACTCCAAAGGAAGGTGGTGCTAAGATGCGGGAGTTGGTCTTCTGAGCCGATAACGATATGTCCAGGATTGCCACAGGGTTCACCACTGTCACCAGTACTATTCAACGTGTATACGGTGCCGATCACTGAACAACAGTTGGATGGGAGGGGTAGGACTCTATCATTCGTTGACGACATCCTCGTGTATCGACAGGGTCGAGATAGACAGGCGGTTGCCAACTATATGCAGGGCGAACTAGATCGAATTTCCTCATGGTGTGCTGATGCCGATGCCCTTGTCAACCCTGCAAAGGCAACGGTTACATGGTTCTCACTAAACAACCATATTGTGAAAACAGACCTGCCGGCAGTAAGAATGGATGGGAGCATTCTGAGTAGAACCCAGTCAATGACATATCTTGGCGTGAGGCTTGATCGTAGCCTGTCCTTCAAAGATCATGTCGACTATGTCATAACGAAGGCTCGAAAAGGTTTGGCAGCAATGAGAGTCATGGCGACTGCCAATATCGAGCAAAGACTGCTATTACTTCTGTTCCAAGGACTTGTGCTTTCACGCATCGAGTATGCCCTGGCCATCCTCACTGTCAGCCCTACACAGATTGGAAGACTTGAAAAGGTACAAAACGAAGCCATGCGCATCATTTTGGGCTGCACGAGAGACACCAGCTGTGTAGCAATGAGATACCTCCTTGACTTCCCGACAATGGAACACAGGATCAAGATCTGGAGAGCTCGTGCATACTTAAAAATAAGTGCAGATGAGCAGCACCCTCTGCATGACGCTGTATTCAGAGAAAAGGGTGACAGGCTAAAGAGGGGCAAATCATGGATGGGTCGGGCGGAAGATGTCGTCGGACAGGTCTGCAGTCTTACCAGTATCAACCCCGGCAAGGAATGGGTGCCGGTGCCTCCAGCTTTTAAGTGTACCTTCTCCTGCATTATCACACTCGACAGACGGTGCAGAGAGCAGAACCCTGCCGCTGTCAATGCAGAGGTTAACGCGCTCATCTATGATCACTCAGATAGCCCCGAAGTGCTCATCTATACAGATGGATCTGTTGTAAAGCAGCAGAGAAGTGCGTGGGCATTTACAGCCCGTTCAGCGGGCCGAACCGTTCAAGAATCCAGTGGTGCCCACTCTATGACCACGAGCAGCATGACGATGGAGGTGATGGCAGTTACACAGGCTTTCATATGGCTGGAATCACAGCATTATACCAACGTGTGTGTACTAAGTGATTCAATGAGCATGATTCAGAAGGTCGAAGCTGGATCTGTACGTAGACAGTGGACTGAGTCGCTGCGGAAGTCTGTTGTCCGCAAAGTCACCTTCATCTTCGTCCCGGGACATGCGGGAGTCGAGGGAAATGAACGAGCTGATAAATTGGCTGGCTCTGCACCCCCTGTAGATGGCCAGCCCATGGATCGTGCCGATGTCATTAACGCCCTTAAAGATATGGCGAGAACAGAGGATTTTGACGCCAGTGATTCCACATCGCTTTCCAGGATGAAAGACCTGGGAGTAAGAATCGGCACAGCCAGACGCGAGAGGTACATCGGGAAAACAAAGCGCCTCGTCAACCAACACAGAACTGGCACTATTAGCCACCGGACGCTGATGCATATGCTGGGGGGAGGATCTGAGCACCTATGGACATGTCCGGAGTGCAACGAAGATACCCCAACTGATAACTGATAACTGATAACTGAACTGATAACAAATATATAACGTGAGAATTGCATAACCAATTTGATCCTTTGGTAGTGGATCGGGCGTCTCGCCGTCTCGAATAAGGGCGAAAGCTAAGAGAGCTCGTGTGTACTTTGGATACCTTAACCATCCACCGGTCGCTGCAAATAGGAAAAAGTAGGCCGAGTAGGCAGCTGCGCAGGCAAAATGTCAAAACTAGAAAAATTACCAAGAGGAAAAAAAAAATATTTGAGCGTGTATAAAATAGTTAGTTAATAGTTAGTTGGGAGGCTCCATGGCGAAGTAGTCAAGCCGTGACTCGGGCTCCGAAGGTTGTGGATTCGATTCCGGGCCGCGTCCTTCGGTTCACGAGTGAAATTTTTCGGAGACTCCCGTGGATCGTCGCTAGAACTACGGAGTTCGTGCTTTGTGCGGCGCTTTCCGCGCTGCGGAAAGAGACCGAGCCATATGGGATAAAACATGGTGCAATGAAGTCGCCCCTGTCGACTTTTAAGCGACTTTTTTGTTGTTGATAGTTAGTTGCATGCCCTTTATATGACGTCGCAGTCAACCACAAGATGTTTGTGGCTGTTTGTGATTTACTAGGCAAGACTGCGTTCATCAGAACGCCATTGCTTTCTGAACCACCCAGGCTTATACCATTGTTATAAATCAACACAAGATGACCTGCTTCCAAACGGTCTGCAGCTGATTTCGAATGCGGGATTGCGAATCGCGCTCGCCAGTGCTTCGCCACAGACGATGGCGTTACAGCATGTGTGATTGTGATGTGCGTATACTGGAATCCTCCACAGTTTCGCCATTCGCCACAGTTACAGTCAAAGTCAATGTAAAAGGCGTACAATCTATATATATATTCTATTGTTGGTGGTGATAAAATGTGTTTAAATGTTGCCAGAGCAGCGATACAATATAGTCTGCTTGTCAAATACGAAGGTTAAACTTCTGTACTGACATTGTCTACAAATACAAATGCGATGGGTTAAACTGCTGTAAAGCTATGACAATGTAAATGATGGGAAAACACGACGTGCAGGACAGTTTTATAAAATACATTTACAGAAAACTTGTCCTTAAACATGAACACGTTGATTGAAATATTGTATAACAAATTTGGATTTACTAAACGTCACTTAAAAGATGTTTCGTACACATTTAATTCTTTGGACAAAAACGATCGCAGGCGTATTATTAGTTGGCAGTATGTCTCTGAACTCTGGCAAATATCGTGCTGTGGCAGTGTACCAAGTGTCTTGGCCTCATATGCTGTCCTCGTGTGCTGTGCTGTTATGGTGTGTTGGCTTGCAGAGACTCCTTTCTGTTTCACTTTTCACATTGGGCAGTCAGGAGCATTTTGTGTGATAGTCACTGGCACAGGAACGGAGCATAATGGGGGCGACCCATTGCCGTGAAGTTGGAATCGCGACTAACTAACTAACTAACTAACTAACTAACTAACTAACTAACTAACTAACCAACCAACCAACCAACCAATCAACCAACCAACCAACCAACCTACCAACCAACCACTAACCAGTTAACCAACTAACCAACTAACCATCCAACTAACCAACCAACCAACCTACTAACCAACTAACTAAACATATTACCAGTTGGGGAAGCCGTGGCTGAGAGGTTACAGTGCCCTGTTAGGCTCAGGCGGTGCAAGGCTAGAACCCACTTAGGGATGGGCATTTGTTACAGAATTGATAGCATTCTAAACACGTCCCCTGATATTTTGGGTAGTGCGATT
>JACEFZ010014812.1:0-20800 GCA_014155875.1 Cepaea nemoralis
TTTTTTGTCAATATCATACATTCCACTGCAGTATTCCTGCCATCTTTCGAGAATTTGTCTAGATTCTGTTAAGGTATTTCCTAACTTGTCACAGATAACATTTAATTGAGGTTGAACATTTCTTGTCAATAACTTCATTTCTTTGAACATTCCGTAATCTCTTCTATTCTTATGATATTGCTCTATTTTAATACAACAATCTTGTATATATTGGTTTTGTCCTTTCTTGTGTTCTTTCTTATTTCTCGTGTTAAAGATTTATACTTCATCCTACTATTATCGGTTTCTCCTTTCTGTTTCAGTTACCTTCGTTGTTTTATTAAGTCTAACGTGCATAGTGTAATCCATGTTGCTTAGTCCTGGTCTGAATTAAATCATTGGCTGCTGTTATCAAGATATCTCTAGCTTGTACTGCCAGCTCATCAGGTATCATTTTCTCTTGTACAGACATCAAGATCCCAAAACGATTCCTCACTTCTACATTGTATGCATCTGATATTTTTGTGAGATCACTGATATTAGCGTTTGTAAACATGAAAATTCACACTTTATTTCCCCTGACTAGTAGGTCATTACAAACATGTCTGGCAACGTTCTTTAGTTTGTCACTTGAAAAACGGATGCATCAGTTCATTAATTCATTTACATGAACATGTGATGCCAAGTGATCAATCTCTGACTTCTAATCTGGAACTGCAGGAATTCTATAGCATTGGTTGTGTGCATAAACTTACAGATGGTTTCCCAGTATTTTGGTTTAGACTGCGAATTCTAAACTTATTAGCTCGTAATAACGTCTCTCTGCCTTTATGTCTCTTTGTGTCCCTTATTCTGTCGCTGACTGTCAGTTTGTTTCTACATGTCTCATTGTAACTGTCTAGCCATCAATATCTTGTCACATCTCAGTGTCTGGTTCCCATTGTGTTGGATACCTTCCTGATATACTCGTCTCAGCTATTTCTGGAATGCATTTATTCTGCCTTGTTTACTCTTTAACTGCATTGTGGCCTCTTCAGAAAAGGGATCAAACTGATTTATCAATGCCAGCCAGATTAATTATAGACTAAATGTGCAATTAGAAACCAATAGGATCCTTCCAGAGGTTGTGTACTTCACAATACACAGCTCGTGTTGTTCATACTAAGATTAATTGTACCAGTTTGGTTGTTTACCATCAACCTGATTTCTAAAGTACGCACCTCCAAGAATTTACTTTTTTTAGATGTATTTTGTAACACAATAACAAGTTTAAATGCACACAGTTTTCCAGAGTATTGATTAAGCTCTCTGTTAGTTCCTACTTCAGTATGCATTAGCTATTCTGTTCATGAAAAGTGCATTATTAAATGGGATCAGGGGCAGACAATTAAGGTACTTAGCTACATAGAGACAACTCTTGATTAAAGGATATTCTGGAGGTAAGCATGTAAGAGGAAGACAATGTAGTCTACCCGAGCATGACTTAGTTTAGGATGACACAGATGGGTAAGAGGTAGACAGTGATGCATTTGGGAAGATAACTTCCAGAGATGGGCGAACAGCAGACCAGGTGGCCAGCTTCAAGTGATTGATTGAAAGAAGCCTGTGTCAATGCACCACAAACACGTGGGATGAAGATGATGGAGAATGAGTACAGCCAACCTTCAAAAGTAGTGCTTGATGATGATGATTCTGATGAAGGCTGCCTCCTTGGATCTCGCATAGAACTGATAGTTTTGGAAGATTTGTTTCACTGTTTATACTCTCTGTATACGTATGTAGAGGTCAGCAAGGCTGAAAATACACTAGAAAAAAAAATAAACTAGCTAACCACCCCAGTTATACCTTATTATATGTTCAACAGGGTTATTTAATTTAAAATAAACTCCAGAGGTATGTATATGTTACAACCGTTATTTATTATTCACATTAAACTGAGACATTCCATCACCAGTCAAGATAACTATTAAGTAGACACACCCACCAGGGAAGGCCCTAGACCAGGTACATCAGACTAGCCCTGTGACAGAGAGGTCAAAACTTGATTAATTGATTCAGTGCCAAACAAAAATGTAGGTTTGGACCAAATTAAATAAAATTAACAAGCATGAAATAAAATGAAATGTAAATTTCCGTTCATTGAGCCTTGAAATTGCGGAAGATACCACAAAATACAACAAATTACATGATGACCGTAGTATGGCGATATATCATCCTTCTGTTGAAATGGATGGTCACATTTAGTGATGAATCAGTTAAAAATCTCACATGTTAAAAACATAGTTATGGTTGATTTGAACACATGAACCAAGTCATTGAGACTTGCTCTTAAAAGGTGGTCATATTATTAACAATTACAAATAAGCATTTGTACTGTAGTAGTAATCAAGATAAATAAAGTGATACATTTCTTATCTCAGAACAAACAGACCCGTGAGATGTGTCCTTGACAGAGATGAGGATATGTGCTTGACCGGTACGCGGCATCCAGCTTATGTTACATACAAGGTTGTACCAACCACATAGATTATATGTGCTCCATGTTGTCATATCATGTTTTATTTAAGGAACTACTGCATATATTGAATCATAAATGGTAACTGCTGTTACTGAATAGGGAACAATTACAACATTAATTTAGTAAGGATCTATCGCTACAGTTATTGAATAAGGAAAAATTACAGCATTAATTTAGTAAGGAACTATCATTACAATTATTGAATAAGGAACAATTACAGCATTAATTTACTAATGAGCTATTACTACAGTTATTGAATAAGGAACAATTACAACATTACATTAATTTACTAAGGAACTTTCACTACAGTTATTGAATAAGGAACAATTACAACATTAATTTACTAATGAGCTATTACTACAGTTATTGAATAAGGAACAATTACAACATTACATTAATTTACTAAGGAACTTTCGCTACAGTTATTGAATAAGGAACAATTACAACATTACATTAATTTACTAAGGAACTTTCGCTACAGTTATTGAATAAGGAACAATTACAACATTACATTAATTTACTAAGGAACTTTCACTACAGTTATTGAATAAGGAACAATTACAACATTACATTAATTTACTAAGGAACTTTCACTACAGTTATTGAATAAGGAACAATTACAACATTAATTTACTAAGGAACTTTAACTACAGTTATTGAATTAGGAACAATTACAACATTACATTAATTTACTAAGGAACTTTCACTACAGTTATTGAATAAGGAACAATTACAACATTACATTAATTTACTAAGGAACTTTAACTACAGTTATTGAATAAGGAACAATTACAACATTTCATTAATTTACTAAGGAACTTTCACTACAGTTATTGAATAAGGAACAATTACAACATTACATTAATTTACTAAGGAACTTTCACTACAGTTATTGAATAAGGAACAATTACAACATTAATTTACTAAGGAACTTGCACTACAGTTATTGAATAAGGAACAATTACAACATTACATTAATTTAGTAAAGAACTTGCACTACAGTTATTGAATAAGGAACAATTACAACATTACATTAATTTACTAAGGAACTTTCACTACAGTTATTGAATAAGGAACAATTACAACATTAATTTACTAAGGAACTTTCACTACAGTTATTGAATAAGAAACAATTACAACATTAATTTACTAAGGAACTTTCACTACAGTTATTGAATAAGGAACAATTACAACATTAATTTACTAAGGAACTAGCACTACAGTTATTGAATAAGGAACAATTACAACATTACATTAATTTACTAAGGAACTTTCACTACAGTTATTGAATAAGGAACAATTACAACATTAATTTACTAAGGAACTTTCATTACAGTTATTGAATAAGGAACAATTACAACATTAATTTACTAAGGAACTTTTACTACAGTTATTGAATAAGGAACAATTACAACATTAATTTACTAAGGAACTTTCACTACAGTTATTGAATAAGGAACAATTACAACATTACATTAATTTACTAAGGAACTTTCACTACAGTTATTGAATTAGGAACAATTACAACATTACATTAATTTACTAAGGAACTTTCACTACAGTTATTGAATTAGGAACAATTACAACATTGATTTACTAAGGAACTTTCACTACAATTTCTTAACAGGGAAGTGTTTACTACATTATTTCATTAGGAACAATTATTACACTTTCTAAATTGGAAATGATTACTAAATTTAATTTTGACTCATCTGCACTTGCAAGTAATATTGTGTATGTATTTGTTAATGTAAATTGCTGTATATGAATTGTTTTATAACTGTAAATTGCATCTGGTAGGCCTCCTAATTCATGCTGTATTTTTGTGTTAAACTGCAGATTGGCTTCAACAGCAACGGAAAGATTGTGGCTGTTAGTGCAGACCTTTACTTGAACCAGGGGCACTCCGTAGATTTGTCTCCAGCTGTGAGTCTTGGTAGTTTGTTGTTGTGTGGTTGTGCTTTGTTCATACATTCAGTAAACCATTCACACTCACTAACAGAGAGAGGGAGAGGGAGAGACAATGAATGAACAAGTGAATGCATGAACATTATTTCAGGGAGTGAGTGAGAAAGAAACAAATGAACTAATGAATCAGTGAGCATTATTTCACAGAGAGGGAGAAACAAATGAATGAGTGAACATTATTTCACAGAGAGAGACAAATTAAAAAATGAATAGTGAATATTATTTCAGAGAGCGAGAGATGAACAAATGAATGTGTGAACATTATTTCAGAAAGAGAGAGAATGAATGAACAAATGAATTAGTGAACTTTAATTCAGATAGAGATAGAGAGACAATGAATGAGTGAACTTTATTTCAGAGAGAGAGAGAAACAGAGAGTAACAATGAATGAACAACTGAATTAGTGAACTTTTCTTACAAAAGAGAAAGAGGGAGAGAGACAATGAATGAATAAATAAACAAGTGAACTTTATTTCAGACAGAGAGAGATATATGCACAGAGATAGACAGACTAATACAGACTATATGTACAGATTGATAGTCAGACAGTTTCATATAGCTTGATATAAACACATTGATATAGACAGACAGGCACACTTTTTAGAAGAATATTGGGAATGTCATTGACAGAGAAGAAATCAGATGCAAAAGTATTAGCAGCTGCAAGTGTTACAAGATCACCCATCAAACACCCTCAAGGCTTCTGATTCAATAAGGTGATAGACTGTAGAGCTGTTAAGACCTCTGGAGTGGTTTTGCTTCTGGCTACGGTTTGCTTATGCATTTTCCTCATGTTGGAATGCCAGTCCATGGTTCTGTCACTCAGCTACTGAGTGGATTTACTGTGGGATGCTTTTGTATCTGTTCGTGGTTGTTTATATCATGAACTGCATTTTCAGAAAAATTGTGGATGATCGGTTGCTGAACTAACTTGTTATGTCTTATGTGTGTGCAACTGCTGGTTTTCTAGTGACTGCCACTTCCACCGACGATGAACTGTAATTTTAGTGGCGGACTGTTGTGTTGGCATTCACGAAAAGGTCTCATGCATGTATGCCCCTGCTTTCTGTTGGTTTGTTGGGACTGCTGTCTGTTCCACTTTTCACATGGGACAGTGAGGAGCATTTTGTGTGATATTCACTGACACAGGAATGGAGCATTATGGAGTGACCATTTACTGTGAAGTTGGAACCACAACTAACAACTAACCTAAAGGAGGAAACACATTAAATTTATGGGGCATATCAATGGAAGAAGTGGAACAGAAAATTTAGCCTATGTGCAATTTCCAATCCTCCATACCATGTTTGAAACACAGCCGCAGGTGATTTGGAAGCTGGTTTTCATACAATGGTATAAGTGCCCGTCATTCAGAAAGTAATGGCAAACAACCAAACATGAACCTGCCTAGAGATCACAAGCAACCCAAAAATGCTGGGATTGACTGCAATAGCCTGTAAAGGATATGCAACTAACTTAAACATTATTTGTGTAAGTAATTGTGTCCTGTTCTGAGGAGCAAAATAATGATTTGTTCTGATCTGTCCATATAATGGCAGTCATCCTGTATTGGCGACTTTCTGATTGATTTGATGATTCTTTTATTGGTATGTGACTGAGACATCAAGTTGGTCTTCTGTTGACCCTTCCGTAGCTAGTTGACCAGAGGGAATATTCCAGATAGTCAATGATGTCTCCAGACCAGGTACCCAAAGAGAAGCCATCATTGCATTTAGCTAGACATGATTATTGTTTCCTGTCCTCATTTATTGCAGTCTGGTGTACCATTTAGTCACAATGATAACTTACCACAAACATCAGAAAGAAGCAGTCTTAAATTTATAGGCCTCATTATGAGAAGACAAACTTTGGAACATGTGACACCCAGAAAGATTGGTGGAAAGACATTTAGAGAAAGACAGCGAGAGAAAATCCTTGACAGTCTTGTGTCATGGCACGAAAGGGAGTTTAATTAATTGATCCATGCCATTTGAGATTGCAAGTTTTGAAGAAGCATGATCGCCCAAATCAGCCATCAAGGCACTTAAAGATGATGATACCACTTTCCTTGTTCTCTGCAGGTCTTAGAGACGGCCATACTAGGAATTGACAGTGCTTACAATATTGAACACTTCTGGGTCAGAGGTCACCTGTGCCCGACAAATCTGACCTCGTGTACAGCATTCCGAGGCTTTGGGGGTCCACAGGCTATCATCATGGCTGAAAACTGGGTCAGTCACGTGGCGGATAGCCTGGGGATGTCACAGGAGGAGGTGAGTCTGGGGGGACATATTCTGTGAGATTTGAAACTCATTACTTTGCTATCATTTTAAAATGTTTTTCATGTTATTGTAAATACTGAATAGGTTTTATATTTACAGCTTTGCATGCAGGAGTGATGATGGTGAAATCTGATTCTCCCATACTCCAAGCACCAGGTCCTTTGCAGGTTGTTGATCTGATCTGGCTCTATGAACAGTTTCTCCATGTTTTGTCATTTCAGCCACCTCGTACACTGTTGTGCCCAGGGTGTCTACAATGTCCTGTGTCCACCTTCCTGAGCCCATCTTCCTGCATACATCTTTCTGTGTACATCTTTCTGTGTACAACTTTCTGTATACATCTTTCCGTGTACATCTTCCTGTGTCCATCTTCCTCTGTCCACCTTCCTGTGTCCATTTTCCTGTGTCTACTTTCCTGTGTCCATCTTCCTGTGTCCACCTTCTTGTGTCCATTTTCCTGTGTCTACTTTCCTGTGTCCATCTTCCTGTGTCCATCTTCCTTTACCCACCTTCTTGTGTCCATCTTCTTTCTTGTGTAAATTATTGCAGTATCTTTTTCCTACACACCATTCTAGATCCTTATTGAAGCATTGGTTAACGCAATAATTCCCTATTTATTCATACTAAGCCAACATAAGTGAGTACAGCATGTCTATTCATGCACTATCTGCAACAACAGAAGTCAAGAACTTAATTCACATATGCTAATCTTCGAAATGGACATGTTCACTCAGATCTCCTGGTCCACAAAAGATACTGATAAAAGCACATCTCTGAAACAAGTTGAAGAATTCATATGTCTAGGAAGTATAATCACAGATGATGGCAGAATAGACAGGGAAATCTAAATCAGATGTCAAAAAACAAGTGCGCGTATAAATCAACTGTCACCCATACTGAAACATTCAAATATACCTATGTCTGCAAAACAACAGAAAATAAACAGCATATTCACATTCACCCTATGCTACTGTGACAGAGCTACACACAGGTTATGAACGTGATCGTATAGCACCACACAAGTCAGTCTTCGCGTTGTTAGAAAGGTATTTTATTGATGAATCATTCGATCTCAGCACATATGATGGAGACTCCCTTCTCGGTGTTGACATCTCTTCTCTCTGGCCCCAAGTGACGTGTGTGTTTACCTAGATACCCTTCTTCATTCGTGCACACACGTTCACTATGGTTTTCCCCCTAGTCAAGGAATGCGCAGCATTCCTTAACTCTTTACTCCTAACCTAAATTCCCTCACTGTTACAATACCTCCCCTTCTTCAAAGAGAATTTTTCCTTGAAAAAATCTCAACCCCAACCTTTAATTAGTTAACTTTACATCTCTATTCTACAATAACAACAATTCCATATATTTCCTAAGTCAATTCTCCTATCTCCTCATAGCCAATTGCTAACTAGAGACAATAATATCGAAACTCCCTACAAAACTCGTCATAAAGTTCTCTAGAAAACTTTCTACAAAACTCTCCATAAAATTCCCCACAATACAAAAGTCTCCATAAGCGAACCGCTTTTAACTTTAAAATGTCCATCTAAATTATGATTGACAAAACTGAAGATATTCCCCTTATCCTTTATTTCCCCCTTTATTCACATTCTCACACTCTCAGTATTCTAGGATAGACAGAAAAAAATAGCTAGATTAGATTTGTGTAGGTGCGCACCTGAAAGTAATAAAAGTAAGGAAAAAGTAAGAAAGTAAGAAGTAATCACCTTTCTCTTCCCATACATTCTCAAAACTTTATCAAAAAATAAAGTTTCAAAATTTATCTTCAGTTTCCGTCAATAATAATTGTTATTATCAAAAAAATATGTTAATCCAAAACTGCTAGCCTTTATATTATTCAGATCATCAATTTCCCGTTTACCATTCCTTCAACAACAAAAAACTTCCTAACTATTATAATACTGTTAAGTACAGTCTTCTTCTTCCAATATGCAGTTATTTAAATGCCAAATTTCAACCTGGCATTCCCCCCATATTCTCCCATTAAACGCTGTTCAACCCAGCTCCTATTATAAACCTTGTATATACATTGCATACCCCACATGTAATAATAACATACCCCTCCATATACATATAGAATCACTTCACTAACCACTACTTTAATTCATCTTCTAACTGAACTTCAAAGTAATAATCATTTTAAACACCCTTAAGGTAACTCAATCAACCCAAAACATCGTAAAAATAACCATCTAAGTTAAGTTATTTTACACATTTCATAAAACACAATTGAAGTCCCAACAATTGAGCAAAACATTTCAATCCCCTCATCATATTTATCCCCCCACATTCATCAATGTACATTATAAATTTCAAGAACATATTCTGAGTACCCAATAATAATTTTCCGCTTTAGAAAAACTCCATCAAGTACCTTTGTAAACACAAAAATATCGTGTCCAACTTCTTCTTCTATCTGCTATCTGCAGAACCTTGTATCACTCTTTTCATCTATCACTTCTCCATTTCTTTAATAACCTCAAATTTTTTTCAATAATTGCAATATCTACATCAATGTCGCTATCCTCTCGAGGAGAGCTATCTTCTTTCATATCAGCTTCTTCATCAGTTTCTGACTTTTCATCCATCTCTTGTTCCCCATCTGTATATCCATTACTAGCAACCGCTAATCTCTTCCTTTCTACATCCAATCTAATTTTTCTGTCTTGCCGTCTCAACAAATTTTCAAATAGTGGCATCTCTTCCTCACTCGAAGAATTCGCTCTAAGTTTCCTTTGCCTCTTAATTTCTTTTTCTTTCTGTCTATCCAACTTTCTTTTTACTGCTTGTCTTGTATTCATAAATGGAGGTTCAATATTTTCCCTAACTGACTCTTCACTCATATAATCGTCATACACGTTATTTTCCTCTGTCATGACTGTTTTTGGTATCGTTTCTTCTTGTTCAGCTGTATTAGATGCTGTTGTTACTTGTTTTCCATTCTCTATAGGCATTGGATAACCCGATTGTCTGACAATCTGTCCACCCGACAATATTTCTTCGGAACAATAATTATTATTATTATTATTCTCTGCATCCCTTTCTTCATTATCCCGCCTTAAGTGTTCTACATGTGAACGTGCAACATGCCCTGAAATTTGATTCTTAATAGTATACGACACTGGACCTTTTTTTTCTAAAATATAGTATCCCGGGACCCAATGAGCATCAAACTTAGAGTTTTTTTTTATGTTTTTTATAATATACCCTATCACCTACGTTAAACTCTTGTAAGTGTGCATTTTTATTTGCGTATTTCTTCTGTCTTTCTCTAGCCTTAATTATATTATTTCTTAAACGTACATGTGCTTTATGCATCTCTTGCAATCTTGTTTCTTGAAAATCTTCCCCCAAATATTTTCTCCTAGGTTTTAATAAATTATCAATTGGCAATATCGGTTCTCTTCCATGTACTAAGTAAAATGGTGAGAAACCTGTTCCTTCATTTTCGTGTGTACGTATCGCCGCTAATGCTATCCCCAAATAAAGATCCCAATCCATATCGTGTTCTTCTACATTTTTCGCTAGAATATTGTATAGTGTTCTATGTTGTCTCTCATTTTTAGCGTTAGAAGTTGGTCTGTAATATGAAGTCCTAATGTGTTTTATATTCCAATCTTTTACCAATTTCTCAAACTTTTTATTTACAAACTCTTTCCCATTGTCTGTAAGTATTATTTGTGGACACCCAAACCTTGGTATAAATTCTTGTAAAAGCATATTTATAACTGAATCAGCACTCTTGTCTGGAATTGGATATACTTCTGGCCAAAGACTATATGAATCCACTATATGTAGTAAGTATACATTTCCCGATAATGTTTTTGGATGAGGACCTGAAATATCCAAACTTACTTTCTGCATTGGAAATTGAGGAATATCGGTATCTTGTAAAGGACATTTAATTATCTTCATGTTTCTTAACCTACATTTTTCACATGCTTCAACATATTCATATACGCTTTTGAATAAATTCGGCCAATAATATTTACTGCTAATAGCCTTCACTAACTTATCTCGTCCAAAATGACCATTATTATCGTGGTATGCCTTTAAGACTTCTTGTTCTAAATGTTTTGGAATATATTTTCTTACTCCTTCACCTTTTTCACTGATATAATATAATTGATTGTCTTCTTGTAACTCTACAAACTTTCTTTTAAAACTATTTTCCCCTGTTTCTTTCAATTTCTTTTTTTATCTGTACTACTTTCGGATCTAATTCTTGTTCTGTTTTCATATCAAACTGTTCTAAATGTGGGTCTTCTGTTCTAGCTTCCGACTCTTGCTCCGATGGTAAACTCTCAAATTCTTCCCTATTTATTATGGCAGAATCTAATATATTTACTTGCCAGTTTCGATCATCTACCTCTGGTTCAACTTCATCTTCCGTGTTTCCTGATGACTGTGGGTACGGGATTCTAGACAAAAGATCGGCGCACGTATTATGTTTCCCTGACACATATTCAACCTTAGCATTGTACCCTTGTAAATTCAATGCCCACGTTTGTATTTTCCTATTTTGTATTGGTGCTTCTAATATCGACTTTAATGGCATGTGGTCAGTTCTAATAATGAAATTGGCGTTATGTAAGTAATAATTTAGTTTTTGCAACGCGTAGTGTATAGCATATGCTTCCTTCTCAATAATCGGCCATTTGCGTTGAGTTTTTGCTGAGTTTATGCGACAAGAAATAGATTGGTCTTTCATTTTTAACCCCTGGTATTCCAGATTCTTCTCCTTCATATGGTTGAACCAAACATGCTCCTATTGCGTTATCTGAAGCATCTGTGTATAGTATTAGCTGTTTATTCAGGTCTGGATGTGTTAATAATGGTACCACCGTTAAGCTATCTTTTAAAAGTTCAAACGCTTTTTGACACTCATCATCCCACTTAAATCTAGCGTATTTTCCCGTTAAATTCGTAATAGGTATTGCTATCCTAGAAAAGGCTGGTACAAACCGCCGATAATATGCACACGTTCCTATAAAAGCCCTCACTTCCTTAACGTTAGTGGGAGGAGGTAACTCTTTAATAACTTTTATTTTTTCCATGTCTGGTTTAATACCTTCCCTATTTATTATATAGCCTAAATATTTTGTTTCTGTCTTTAAAAACTGGCACTTACTAAGCTTTAATTTAACGTCATGCCTTCTTAATCTGTCAAATACTAGTCTAACATGTTCCAAATGATTCTCTACATCTCCTTTTGTAAAAATCAATACGTCATCAATATATGCTAGGGCAAAACTTTGCATACCATCTAGTACTTCATTTATTAAGAACATATAGTGAGACGGTGCATTTTTGAGACCGAATGGCATACGTAAAAATTTGTACGAACCCATATGAGTACAAAAGGCACTTTTATTTTGCGCGTCTACTGACATCGGAATACACCAAAATCCTGCCCTTGCGTCCAGCGTTGTGAAATATGTAGAACCATTAAGTAGCCCCAAAATATCATCAATTACTGGCAGTGGGTACGCTACATTCTTAGTAATTTTATTTAATGCCCTGTAGTCACAACAGAACCTGTTCGAACCATCAGACTTGGCCACAATTACCACCGGAGATGACCATTCTGATTTTGATCTTGTTATTATGCCTGCTTTCAACATATCTTCTATTGCCTTTTCTACTACTTCTCTATTTCTTAATGGAGTTCTGTATGGTTTTAAACTAATTGGTGGATGATCTCCCGTGTCTATTTCCATCGTAACTGTTTGTGTCTTACCCAATTCTAAATCATTTATCGCAAACACATCTTGATTTTGCTTTATAAGTTGTTCTAACACTTCCTTATTTTCTGGCGAAGTTTTTAATTGTGCTAACAATTCTTTTTCTCTTGTTACTTTGTCTAGTGAATGTATTTGTGCTGTATTTCTTCTAAATGGATGGATCAATTCATCCATTCTTACGTTCCCTTTCCTTCTGTATCCGCGTCTATTATTACTTCTTTCATTAGAGGTTCCTGAATAACTTATTCCCACCATATTTACTCTATCGGTTGCCAATATGTCACTAACGCTGTCATGTTCTAGCTTAGCTATTACACATCCTCTGTATAATTTAATTTCTCTACCTGTGTTATTAATAACCATTACTGGAAATGTTAAACTTTTATCTAATTCTATTATTCCATCCGGAACTTCTAAACCTGGCTCATCAATTATTTCATTTTGCAATTCTGTGATTCTGACTATGTTTCCTGCTACATAATACGGATTTCTCTTCAGTCTTGCTTGTATCAAATTAACTGACTGTGGTTTTAAATTCATGGTTGTTTTGACTCTAACTAGTGTCGACACATGCATATCTTCCTCTAGATCTACGTAAACATCTTGGAATTTTAATTTATGCAAATCAAATAAAAGTCTCACCCCATTTTTCAATAAAAAATCTCGTCCCAATATCATATTTCTATTTAAATCTTTAACCACATGGAACATATGCCTAACATTTATCCCTCCTAATTTCAAATTTATCATCGTTTGTCCTAAACACTTCTAATTTTTGCCCCGTTACCGAATGAAGATTCTCCTGAATTCTAATTATTTTACAATTTTTTAACATTCGATATAAAAATGCTTCTTTAATCACGCTAACTTGTGCTCCCGAATCAACTAATGTTCTAACTTTATATTTTCCTATCTGTACTATACATGAGCTAGGATCTACCATATTTAATGACAATTGCTTTACCTCGGCTTGTTTTTTATTTCTAAATGTTCTATTATACTCATCCTTTTTAATATATTGATGCCCTTTTTGGATCTTACTATCTTCCCTCCTACTGCCGATCCTATTCAGTAAGCGGGATGCCAATTTCCCTGATTTCCTGACCTTCTAAAATTTCTCTGTATTTCTCCAGAATTCCAATTTGCTGGTCTGCCATTTGCCATTCTATTCTGTATACTCGTCTGAACACCTCTACTATTTTGCGTAATCGATGGGCCACTTCTGTTACCACAAAAGCGAAAAATGTGCCCACGTTGGTGACATCCCCAACAAACCACATTCGAGTTATTTGTGTTACCTTCCATGTTTCTTACAGTATTTCTCACTTGTCCTCTTCTATCTTGATTATATACATTCTCGTTTCTTTGCACCATCTGTATTTCTCCTCGTCTTCCTCTCCATCCATGTCTATACTGTCCTATTTCCATAGGTTCTTCAATTCTATCTTCCGAACTACTACCTAACTCTCGTCCTACCCTTAACCTAAACCTCCTCCTCAAGCTTTCCTCTTGTATAGCGATATCTACCGCTTGTGACAATCTTGCAGGATTCTCTCTTAATAATTTAAATTTCAATCCATCTGACCTAATCCCATCAACAAAAATCCCCACCAACATCCATTCCACTTCTTCTGCTCGTACATTCTGTCCTAAGAATGACTCTTCAGCTAAGTTGATTAACCTGTCACTGTATAGCTGAACACTTTCTGTGCTGTTTTGTCTAGTCTGTCGCAATACTGAGAATGCGTGTTGTGGATCAGTAATTTCAGCATATTTTCTTGCTAGATCATCTTTAAATTCTTCCCAGGTTTCACCTCCTGCTGCTTCTAACTTTCTTCTAATATGGTCAGAAACTGGACTTGTACTTGTTCTGTATGCCAAGTTCTTTTTCTCTCCATCTGTAGCATTTACTAAATATGCATGTTTTTCAATGGAAATAATCCATTTCTTAAACTGATTTGCTTGACCACTAAATCTTTCAACATCAGTGCTTATATTCTGTTGTCTTAACACCGCATCCAACCTTGATATTGCCCCGCCAACTCCAGTGAGTACCTGTGAAAAATCTTGGGATTCCATCCTAAAATTTATAATTATCAAGCAATATACAAATATTTCAACAATATTGATTTCAAACCCAGCAACAATACATAATCTGTTAATTACTCTAATATTATCTAATTATCTTAACTAAATCCTCCAATCGAAGATCCTGACGAAGAAATATTCCTGTTTCAACCCTGAATTCTGACACAAGAATTTAAATGACCTCCTGATTCAGAATTACCTACACCACATAAAAAAGGACTCTAATCAAGCTCGTTAAAATGATCAGAACAACGAAGAGCCTCTGGATTTCTTTCCTTACTAATTTAATCGAAGTCGAATTCAGATCTTTCTAATTATTTCCTGACGTTGATCACGCTCGATATCAGGCTCGCAACAAGACTTTGATTACCTGCTCGATTACTGTAGATTCCCTTCAAATAAGGTCACCTTCACGCAAGCGACAATTGCTCACGACTTCAGCAAAAAAAACTCACTTTCCAGCAGCAATCTGTGATTTTCATATATATCAAACGTAATCCAGTCAACAACAATTGGACTTAAAGCTGACGCTATCCAGTCTCTTATTTTCATGTAGAACTCTCGCCATGGTCAGTTTAAAATTACTTTATTCCAACCCCGAGTTGAGACAAGTTTCATTTATGCCTTCCTTTACTTGAAGTGACTGTATAAAGTATTGCAGACCTTGATTTCATAATTATGGAATTTGTACCATAACCTTGAGTTCACCTTCAACAGTCCCACGGGTTAAAACTCATAATTTGTACTGATTTTTGATGCAGAACGGCATTACTTGATCTCAATATAGCATTTTGCGTTGGTCAGTTCTCCAATTAATTTCATAATTATGCAATAACATCAGTCTTTCAAAAAAATAAGTATCAATCAAACCTTTTCTTTAGCGCTGACCTTGAAATTGGTTCTCCTTCTTAATCAGGAATCTAGTGAAAACCCAGAACAGCTACCAACAGTCGGCTTTCATCTGTTGAGTTTCACCATAATTACTTCTCCAGACACGCCAGACATAACCATCTTCTATGGCTGTACTCTCTCTCCGCGACCTCCCATGTTTGATAATTTCACGGCACCAAATCAACCTGTGTGACAGAGCTACACACAGGTTATGAACGTGATCGTATAGCACCACACAAGTCAGTCTTCGCGTTGTTAGAAAGGTATTTTATTGATGAATCATTCGATCTCAGCACATATGATGGAGACTCCCTTCTCGGTGTTGACATCTCTTCTCTCTGGCCCCAAGTGACGTGTGTGTTTACCTAGATACCCTTCTTCATTCGTGCACACACGTTCACTATGGTTTTCCCCCTAGTCAAGGAATGCGCAGCATTCCTTAACTCTTTACTCCTAACCTAAATTCCCTCACTGTTACACTACCAGTGTCAACCTTGTACATTATCCAAATCACACTACGTGAGAAGAGCTGCCAACTAAACTATTCGAGACCGAGTAGCAAATGATGTTATCAAACAGACAGTGGGAGCAACACCTTATGCCACATATATTGAAAGGCAGATGATCAAATTGTTCGGCCATTTCGCTAGAGTGCAATTTATTCTGGCCCTACATCAAATAAGTTCTGCTATGAGAGCCAGAGGATGCCCAAAATGAAAATGGATTGATGACATCAAAGACATTGTACAATAACACAGAATGACACCATCCAGTGCCACCCTTTATATGCTGGAACGTCAACTATTCCTCCCCACGACGCTTATCAACAAAAGTGGATGTTGATGAAGACTCAGATCTCATTTAACATGGATGGAATTTTACTTTATGCTTGTAGAAATGTTCACTTGTACCCATCAGTGAGTCATGTGGCTTACTTCAGTTCACAGCAGTTGAACGACATACAACTGGTATACTGGCCTGTCATTCAGGTGCTGTTGAGCTCAGACTGAAGTCTGAATAAAATTGCAAAATGTGGCTAGAAAGGTCGTTAAATGGAAAATATACACAGAGATACAGTCAAATGTTTTACCAGAGTCTTAATCAACGGACAAGAAAAACCAAATAACAAACAGATAAAACAAAAGAATTAAAATCTTAGCGTCCAGAGAGTAGTCAAATCAACATTTTTATTGTTTTGTTTTTCTCGTTCAATGATAAAAACTTTGTTCAGAATGTCACCTGTATTTGTGCATGTGTCTCTATTTGTATAGCTTCTTTGTCATATATTTTGTAGCAGGCTCCACTGAATGGGAGGTGCAGTAATTGATCCACGACAATTCTTGACCAGGCGATGTAATCATCTACACGGATGGCTCTGTGCTGAAAGGTGAAAGAAGTGCTTGGGGGTTTGTGGTGAAGGTTGCTGGATGGTGTTGGATGCAAGAGAGCCCGACATATGATACCACAACATCTAGTCTGAGAATGGAGGTGGAGACAGTCATGGCGGCATTCTGCTGACTGGAGGACATACAGTACAGGCATGTCATGATTGTAACAGACTCACAAAGTATGATGAGAAAGGTGAAAACAGGCATGCTTTCAAGAATGGCTGGCTTTAATTCAACAATCAAACATAGAGAGCGTCTGTTATATTTTCCCCCCTGGACATGCTGGTGTGGTGGGAAACGAACATACTGACAGATTGGCTGGGTCTTCACGCTCGGTGGGATATTGCTGCATGAATAGGCAGACATGGTAGGCGCTCTCTGAGATTGTGTGTATAGGGCGGAAGAACAGATAGCTCATCACGACCTGGAGTGCATGGTGCTACAGGGAGTGACCAGAGGATCTGGTTGACACTTAGTACTCCAAGGAAAGGCCAGAAGGAAGCACATAATCAGATTGCTAATGGTATCATTAGTATTGTGATTCTTCGCTGGCTGTAGCAAATGAGGACGGAGCACGTATGACAATGTCCAGAGTGCCATGATGTCAGGTCATATTTTGTTATTTTATTTGGTGTATTAGAAAGATGATTGACACGTATAAGATAGGATGGCGACTTAGTTTTCCTTGAGTGATTTTGTTTCTACTTGCGCAACTTTATCTTAGGTAAGGGAGATAAATTTCTTCAAAGAAGGGGACAGGATCCCATGTGGTCAAATCCTGAGGGACTGCAATCTGTCAAAATGCTGGACTGAATGTTTGAAAAACAGCAACTTCTACCACAGAAAACAGGCTGTTGAGGAATATAACAAGTAATACTTATTATTTTGTAATGTTAGTTTTTATTAGTCAATCAATCAATCTCGCAGAAGTCGGATGTGTCGGCCTAACGGCGCAAGAACGCAGCTCTGCTGTAAACAGGCACAACGCAATCACATCCGAAAAAAAACTCCGGATGAACGAAGAAGAAGAAGAATCAATCAATCAATTAATTGGGTCCATCTCCACAATGAAGGTTGGCTGCAATGAGTCTCCAACACTGTCTATCTCTTGCCTTGACTGTACATTCTGTCAGACTGTTGTTCTTCCATCTCTTGATGTTATCTTCCCACTTGTATGGTTGTCTTCTCTTGCTCGCTTCCCTTCAACTTTACTCTCCAGTTAGGTTTTTTATAAAAGTTTTATGTCTTGCAATGGGGCCAAAATATTTCACTTGGGTCTTTTTTATTTCTTTCATTAGCCTCCTTTCATTAATGTTTTATTAATATGTTTCTCCAATTGCCATTCATTGTCATATTATTTTTCAAAAGATGCCTCGTTTAGTAGAGAGTTCTTGTGAAGATTTGAAAATGGTAAAAATCTGTTGGTTTGCATTCTCAAGCTCATGATTCCTATTGATAGTGCATGTATCTCAGCCTCATTATTGCAAAGTTGAGCTTTTTTGTCTGTCTGTCTTTTATTTCAGTTTCATTTCTAATTCTGTTGTCTGTCAATCTTTCCTTTCAGCTTCATATGTTGTCTGTCTTTCATTTCATTATCAAATCAAATCCACTTGTCCATCATTACTTTCCTTTTTTTTCCTATCTATTTGTATTGTCTGTCTCTTTTTCATTTCAGTTTAACATTTAGTACTATTTTGTTTTTAACGCTAAGGACCCGTTTCCACGCTGTGAGGTGTATTGGATACACAGTGCTAGACCCATATTTGTGTAGACTAATTGACACCGGATGTGGTCAGGTAACACATGCCGCCTTTGCCTTCCAGGACATTTTATGGTACCCATATTAGGCTGGATCGACCTGGAAGTCCCGTTCGATGTTAAAAATCTACTCTGATGTGAATTCAAACTCATGACTTCTGGGCCAGCAGGTTAGTGTGCTAGCCACTGCATCACTGTGCCTCCCCGGGTATCTGGTGCTTGGTCCAGTAATGTTATAGATTAATCAGCACTCTATGGGTAATGTAGTAGATTAATCGGCACTCTATGGGTGATGTGGTAGATTAATCGGCACTCTATGGGTGATGTGGTTGATTAATCGGCACTCTATGGGTGATGTGGTAGATTAATCGGCACTCTATGGGTGATGTGGTAGATTAATCGGCACTCTATGGGTGATGTGGTAGATTAATCGGCACTCTATGGGTGATGTGGTAGCACTCTATGGGTGATGTGGTTGATTAATCGGCACTCTATGGGTGATGTGGTAGCACTCTATGGGTGATGTGGTAGCACTCTATGGGTGATGTGGTAGATTAATCAGCACTCTATGGGTGATGTGGTAGATTAATCGGCACTCTATGGATGATGTGGTAGATTAATCGGCACTCTTTGGGTGATGTGGTTGATTAATCAGCACTCTATGGGTGATGTGGTAGATTAATCGGCACTCTATGGGTGATGTGGTAGATTAATCGGCACTCTATGGGTGATGTGGTAGATTAATCGGCACTCTATGGGTGATGTGGTAGATTAATCGGCACTCTATGGGTGATGTGGTAGATTAATCGGCACTCTATGGGTGATGTGGTAGCACTCTATGGGTCTTGTGGTAGCACTCTATGGGTGATGTGGTAGCACTCTATGGGTGATGTGGTTGATTAATCGGCACTCTATGGGTGATGTGGTAGCACTCTATGGGTGATGTGGTAGATTAATCGGCACTCTATGGGTGATGTGGTAGATTAATCGGCACTCTATGGATGATGTGGTTGATTAATCGGCACTCTATGGGTGATGTGGTAGATTAATCGGCACTCTATGGGTGATGTGGTAGATTAATCGGCACTCTATGGGTGATGTGGTAGCACTCTATGGGTGATGTGGTAGCACTCTATGGGTGATGTGGTTGATTAATCGGCACTCTATGGGTGATGTGGTAGCACTCTATGGGTGATGTGGTAGATTAATCGGCACTCTATGGGTGATGTGGTAGATTAATCGGCACTCTATGGATGATGTGGTTGATTAATCGGCACTCTATGGGTGATGTGGTAGATTAATCAGCACTCTATGGGTGATGTGGTAGATTAATCGGCACTCTATGGGTGATGTGGTAGATTAATCGGCACTCTATGGGTGATGTGGTAGATTAATCGGCACTCTATGGGTGATGTGGTAGATTAATCAGCACTCTATGGGTGATGTGGTAGATTAATCGGCACTCTATGGGTGATGTGGTAGCACTCTATGGGTGATGTGGTAGCACTCTATGGGTGATGTGGTAGCACTCTATGGGTGATGTGGTTGATTAATCAGCACTCTATGGGTGATGTGGTAGCACTCTATGGGTGATGTGGTAGATTAATCGGCACTCTGTGGGTGATGTGGTAGATTAATCGGCACTCTATGGGTGATGTGGTAGATTAATCGGCACTCTATGGGTGATGTGGTAGCACTCTATGGTGTGATGTGGTAGCACTCTATGGGTGATGTGGTAGCACTCTATGGGTGATGTGGTTGATTAATCAGCACTCTATGGGTGATGTGGTAGCACTCTATGGGTGATGTGGTAGATTAATCGGCACTCTATGGGTGATGTGGTAGATTAATTGGCACTCTATGGATGATGTGGTTGATTAATCGGCACTCTATGGGTGATGTGGTAGATTAATGTTATTGTGTGGGAGTTAAGGGACTCTTGGGTGATGTGGTGTTAAGGGACTCTATGGGTGATGTGGTAGATTAATAGGGACTTATGGGTGTGTGGTAGATTGATGGACTTATGGGTGATGGTAGATTAATGGATTATGGGTGTGTGGTGATTAAAGGACTCTATGGGTGATGTGGTTATTTAGACTCATGGGTGATGTGGTTAGTATAAGGCTGTTTTATTCCCATAAAATTTTTGGATTTTTAGAG
>JACEFZ010014813.1:0-18840 GCA_014155875.1 Cepaea nemoralis
AAGAGAGAGGGGAGAGAAAAAGGGGGGTGTCAGAGAGAGGGAGAGAGTGTGTCGCACTGCATGCGTGTGTGTGGAGAGAGTGATTGAGCGAAAAATGGTGGGGGAAGTGTCAGTGCATGCTTCGTCGTGTATGTGGAGAGTGAGTGAGGAGTGTGTGCGGCGTGATGCGTTCATGTGCAGTTAGTGTATTGGGGAAGAGGGGGTTGAGAGAGTGAGGTGTGTGTGTGTAAAGGATTGGTGTTAGAAGTGGACGGGGGAGAGTTGATGTTTTAGTGTGTGTGTGTGTGTGTGGGGGGAGCGCGCGCATGGTGTGAGTGTGTGTATATAAAGAATACAGAGAGAGAGAAAAGGGAAGGGGAAAGGAAAAGAGAGAGAAAAAGGAGAGGGGGGGCTGAGCAGATGCATGCATGTAACACGCATTTTTGTAACACGCGAATCCATATGTTTGTGTATTCTCATCTGTCATATTATCAGTTAAATACCATTTGATTTTATCATGCATATTAAAACTTTTTCATTACTGTAGTTTGGTGAGGATCAGTGAGTGTGAATGAGAGACAGAACGAGTGAGCGTGAGAGTAAATGAGTGAGCGGGAGAGTGAATGAGGGCGGGGAGGTTGAATGCGTGAGAGTGAATGATGAGCGGAAGGTGAAATGTGTGAGCGAAGAGTAAATGTGTGTGTGTGTGTGTGTGGGGGGAGAGAGAGAGAGAGAGAGAAAGGAGAGAGAGAGAGAGAGAGAGAGGGGAAGAAGAGAGAGCATCACTATTTTTACGCCATACATTTTATGTAACATTTTTCTCCATGTTTAACATTTTATGAGACTGCTCATGACAAGTGTCAGTGTATGTGTGTAGTAAAGTGTGGGAGTTTGTTCATACTAGTTTAATACTAACGTGAGACATTTTTTTATGTGTCTAGATGGAGGAAGTGTGAGTGTATGTGGGGGATGTGTGTGAGTGTGGGGATATGTTGGGGGGGGTGTGTGGGTGGGGTATGCATTTGGATGGGTTGGGGTGTGTGGGTTTTGGTGGGTAGTGGTTTTTGGTGGGTTTTGGGTTTGGGATGTGGGGAAATGATGTGTGGGGGTGAAAGTAGGGTGTTGCAATGTGTTGGGGGATGTTTGTATGGGTGGAGGATGTGTTTATGGACGGATGCGGGGGATGTGGTTTATGGGGGTGAGATGTGTGGATGGTTTGAGGAAGTATGTGTGGGAAGGCGGGGTTGTGTGGGTAGGGGATTGTGTTGGGTGGATTGGGGATCCCAAGGGGGGGGTTGGGGAGAAGTGTATGGTGTGGGGGTTTTTGGATAGGGTTGGCGGTGTTTTTGGGGGGGGATGTGTGAATGATTTGGGGTGGAGGGATGCTTGTGGTGGTATGGGTGGAGGATAGTGTGTGGTGTGGGGGATGTGTGTATGGGTGCGGGGAATGTGCGCATGGGTTGGGTATATGTGTGGGGAGTGGGGATTGTGGGGGTTTTGGGGGAAGTATGTGGGGGTGTGTGGGTGGGAGATGTGGGGGTGGGGTGTGTGAGTGGTTTAGGATGTGTAAGGGGTCAGGGGTTGTATTTGTCGGGTGGGATGTGTGAGTGGGTGGAGGAGGTGGGGTGGGTAGGGGTATGTGATCGAGAGATGTTTGGTTGGGGGTGGGTGGGGTGTGTGGGTGCGTATTGGAGATGTATGCGTGAGTGGAGTGGTTTTGGTGGAGGGGTAGGGAATGCGTGTGTGGGTGAGGCGGGGGTTGTGGGGGTTTGGGGGGGGGATATTGTGTGGGTGAGGTATGTGTGTGTGGGTGGGGGGTTTTTGTGGTTTTTGTGAGTGGGGGTATGGGGGGGGATGGGAAAGGGGTATCTGTGTGGGTGTGGGGGGGAAAATATTGGTGGTATCTGGGTGGCGGATATGTGTGTGGTGTGAAAGGGGGGATTTTGTTGGTGAGGGATATGTGTGTGGTGTGTGCGGGGTGTTGGGAATAGTGCGTGGTAGGGGGTGTATGTGATGTGCGGGTGGGGGATTGGTGGTGGGGGATTAGGTTATGGCATGTGTGGGTGGGGGGAATTTGTATGTGTGGGTGGTGGGGTGTGGGGTGATGGATTGGGGGTGTATGGGGGGTTAGGAGATGTGTGTGTGTGGGGGGGGGGGGGTATGGACATTTCAGTTGGGGGGATGTGTGTTATGGTTTTGGGGATGTTGTGAGTGGATGTGCGATGGGGGGTTTGGTGGGGATTGGGTCATGGGTGGGGAATATGTTGTCGATGGAGATGTGGCTGGGGATGGGTGGTTTGAGGTTTGGGTGGGGAGAGGATGTGTGAGTTAGGATGTGTAGGTGATGGGCGTGGGGGGTGGGGGAATGTTTGTGGGTGGCGAGTGTGTTTTGGTTGGGGGATCAGGTGGGGGGCATTTGTGTGTGGGGGTGGGGGATTTTTGGGGGGGGATGGGTCGGTTGGGGGGTATTATTGTCCCTTGGTTTGCGTGTATGGGGGTAGGTGGGGGTGTGTATGTGTCCCTTGGTGGCGTGTGTGTGGGTGGGGGTGGGGGGGTGTGTGTATGTGTCCCTTGGTGCACGTGTGTGTGGGTATTTGGGGGTGGTATGTGTCCCTTGGTGCGCGTGTGTGTGGGTAGGTGGGGTTTTTGTGTGGGTGGGTTGATTATAGGATAGGTGGGAGATGGCCTCATAACATGGTAATTAGTCTTGTTTTATGTTTACAACTTTCCCATTTCACAATGTTTTATTTTTTTCCTATTAAATGTATAATGCTCTTGATGAACGAAAGACGAGTGATTGGAAGGGCCGAATGTAGACGGGCCTGCGCGCCCAATTTGTGACCCTATAAAGTTGATTTGATTTGATTGATTTGATTTGATTTCTCTCTCCCTCTGTCTGTCTTTTCTTTTCCTCTGTGTGTCTGTCTGTCTCTCTTCCCTTCTGTTTGTCTGTCTGTCCTGTCTCTGTAGTGTGTGTGTGTCTGTCTGTCTGTCTCTCTATGTCTGTCTGTCTGTCTCTCTCTGTCTGTCTGTCTGTCTGTCTGTCTATCTGTTTTCTCTCCCCGTTTTGGTGTGTGTGTGTTTTGTGTCTCCCCTGCCTTTTCTGTCTGTCTGTCTGTCTCTCTCTCTCTTCCTTCTCTCTCTCCCCTCTCTCTCTCTCTTTCTTTTCTCCTCTCTCTCTCTGTATGTTTGTTGGTTTGTTTGTTTGTCTATCCATGTATTTGTCCTTCCGTCTGTCTGTCGGCGTGTTCCTGTCCGTAGAAAAAAAACAATTCCCTGAGCTCCACAGAAAAGCTGTGCCGGCAGACAGAGGCCAGACATTTACCAAACAATTACAGCTAATGACGTGTAATAAGCTGTGCCGACAGACAGAGGCCAGACATTTACCAAACAATTACAACTAATGAAGTGTAATCACATAGGCCTACCTGTCGGCAGAAGGCGGCGGCGGGATGCAGGGTCTCGGTGGCTCACGGAGACACATCCGACAGTGGCATGCACACAACACTCAGATCCCGTGTCCGCTAGATGTGATACAATCTACACATTTGCCACACAATTGTGATAAGACAATCCGCTGAGAATGGAAGTGGCTTCTCACATCTGCAAGTGTTCACAGACTGACAACAGGCACCACCGGTCCTGTCATGTCTCCACACGTCACAGGTAAGGGGCGGGGTTTACTCCAGGTGGGAGGAGTTGGGTGCTGGGGAACAGGAGGGGGAGGGGTCATAGATCAATGGCACCGACAACATGTGAGGTTATGTGGGGCCACGGGGGGGGGGGGGGGGTATATTCCATCCGGAGATACAGGGATGTCATTGTGATCACGATTGTATTGGCGTGTCTGTGAGCACGGGGATATCACTATATGACATAATAGGCACGTGTCTGTGAACACGGAGATATCATTGTATGACTATTATAGACTAGTGTCTGTGAACACAGGGATATCATTGCATGACTATTGTCACGTGTCTGTGAACACAAGAATATCATTGTATGAATATTAAAGTCTAGTGTCTGCGAACACAGGGATATCACAGTATGATTATTATAGTTGCCAGTATGTGAACACAGGGATACCATTGTATGACTATTGTAGGGTAGTGTATGTGAACTCAGGGATACCATTGTATGACTATTATAGTGTAGTGTCTATGAACACAAGAATATCCTTGTATGACTATTATAGTCACGTGTCTGTGAACAAAACAATATCATTGTATGACTATTGTCACGTGTCTGTGGACACAGATATATCATTGAGGGGACTATTATAGTCACGGTTTGAACACAAGAATCCCCTTGTTTTAAAACTATTATAGTTAGTGCCCTTTTAACACAGGGATATCACAGTATGACTATTATAGTCTTCTTCTTCTTCTTCGTTCATCCGGAGTTTTTTTTCGGATGTGATTGCGTTGTGCCTGTTTACAGCAGAGCTGCGTTCTTGCGCCGTTAGGCCGAAACATCCGACTTCTGCGGGCATTTGTTGACCGGGTTAACCTTCCCGGGGTTTCTTAGGACGTTTGACTCTCACTGTTGTGGTGTTATCCCCCATCCCAGCTGGTCCATATAGAACAGCCAAAGATCCTGGGTCAGCCCTCAAAGGAAGGCAGGGGCAGACCATGGGCATTCCCCGCCATCCAAGGAGGCTTCCATACTTGCAGAGCCGATACATAGCGCTCTGGTACTGGGCTCACCCAAGGAATCGTCACGTCCTGCACATGGCTGCTTAGCCTCACTTCCGTATATTGGGTTCCGTTCACCATAGGCTGTTTTTCCCGGAAACCAGAAGTATGCAGTCTGCAGATGACATCCACACAGTGAGCTTTCATTCGGATTTTCCATGTAAGGGTTTTGCTATCCAAGCAATTTCCTTTTTGGGCCCACTAGGACACTTTTTCCCCCTTTTTTAAAGCCCACACGGGGGCTTTCATTCACTTTCCGTAATGGATTTGCTTTTAAAGCAATTTTCCCTTTTCGGCCATAGGACACTTTTCCCCCTTTTTGAAGTCCACACAGGGGGTTTTTGATTCGGACTTTCCACGTAATGGATTTGCTATCCAAGCAATATTCCATTTCATGCCACTAGGACATTTTTCCACCTTTTATTAAGCCCACACAAGGGGCTTTTGATTCGGACTTTCCACGTAATGGATTTGCTATCAAGCAATATTCCATTTCGTGCCACTAGGACACTTTTCCACCTTTTATGAAGCCCACACAGCGAGCTTTCGATTTGGACTTTCCACATAATGGATTTGCTATCCAAGCAATATTCCATTTCATGCCTCTGGGTCTTCATGCACCTTTAAATGTCAACCTGTATGTAGTTAAAGTAAGCTGCGGTCAACTTGAGCTTGTTGATATCTCCATAGAGCTTGTCCTCAAATGAAGCAGGTGTGGGCCAAAATATCTTTCTCTGTTCTGCATACGTTGGGCAATCCTGCAGCAAATGTTTTGCTGTCATTTTTCCAGTTCTACAATTACATTCATCGGTATCTCCTATCTTTAGTTTATTGAACAAGTGGTATTTCAGCCTGTTATGTCCTGTGCGGAGTCTGAAGATTGCTACTTGTTCTCTTCGGTCGAGTTTGTAATATGCATCATCCTTCTGATGGCCTGGATGCTCTGATTCCCATTTGGTTCTATAAGTGCTTTTTATCAACCTCTTTGCCTCATTATAGGTTATGTCTATGTCAGGCTGTGGTAGTCGTCCGCCCTCTTTTGCCAGTCTGTCAGCCTCTTCGTTTCCAGGTATACTGCAATGTGATGGGATCCACTGTATTACAACTTTTTTGGATTTCTGGCATAGACCATGGAGTGCTGCTCTTAGGTCAGTTAGTTCTGTGCTGTTATTGCTCTTCAGTATTGAGACAGCTGACTTTGCATCTGTGAAGATAGCTATTTGCTTCTCTTTATTTTCCTCCATCAGGAGCATTTCTGCTGCAGTTTTCAAAGCCTCTACCTCCGCTTTGAAGTTACTTGAAAATTTTCCAGTTACCATTGAATGTGTTTTTTTTTACTCCATTTTTTAAATTTAGGAGAATTCCTCCTCCTCCATTCTCTATTGAATTTTTGGCTGATCCATCTGTATATGCATGGGTCCAATTCCTGCTTGGGTAATGTTCTTTTATGTAGTTTAGGGTTATTTTCTCTTCTTTCGGTTTCATGCTGAGTGTTCTTTTTCTCAATACCAGGAATGTTTTCTATCATCTCAGGCAGTTGCTGCTGTCTCCAAGCTGGGAACTTGTGTGCATTGTGTATGGGCTTGACTGTTGATATGTTAAGTATAGGATCTGCCCTAATCCTTCGTTTTGCAGTTTCTACAAAGTTGCTACCCCCTTCAGTCTTCCCTTTCCAAAACCATTAAATCTGTTGTACATAGGGTGGTCTGTCAATCTTCTAAATTTTTCTGCTTGTTGCTGGGCTCTGCTATCTCTTCTATCCTGCATTGGTTGTAAACAAGTGATCTTTTCTAGTTCATTAATAGGCGTTGTCTTCAGGCTTCCAGTTATGATTCGCATTCCTTGGTTTTGGACTCTACTTATTTTGTTAAAGTTTGACTTAGCTGCTGTTGCCCAAGCTGCAATGCCATATTCCAGTACTGGCCTCACCCGTCCAGTATATAACTTCTTGAGAACTTTCTCATCTGCTCCCCACGTTGTACCAGCAAGCTTTTTCATGATTGCCATTCTCTGCCTTGCTCTTGTTCGATTTTTCTCAACCTGTGTCTTCCATGTCAGGCGACGATCAAAGGTGACTCCTAGATAGTTTGGATTTTCTTCATGGCGCAATATTTTTCCATTCAATACCAGCTTAGGTTGCTGAGTTTTATTTGAGAGGGAGAACACTGTGCATGTTGTTTTCTCCTCACTTATCTTCACTAGCCATGATTTTGACCAGTCCTCTAGCGCTAATAAGGCTTGCTGTATTCTGCTGTTAGCTGTACTAATATATTCTTCAGATGTCCATATGGCTAGGTCATCTGCAAAGGAGGATGTGTGTACTCTGGCTGGAAAATTTTCTGTGATGTCATTTATATATGCTAGGAATAATGTTGGTGAAAGAACTCCTCCTTGGGGGGCACCTTGCTCCACAGCATCATTTTGCTTGTTTGTCCTTGTACTTTTTTCCTGGCAGTTCTGTTCTCAAGGTAGTGGCTGATCCATTTATACATTTTTTCCCCAAACATGCATGTTTTGCAGTTTTACTTTCAGTCCTTCCTTCCATACTTTATCAAATGCTTTTTCTAAATCTATCCAGACTGCTAGTGTGTGCTTTTTCTCTTGGAAGGCATCCTCTATTTCCTGAGCTATATAGGTTATTTGATCTTCAGTGGATCTGTACTTTCTGAATCCTGCTTGGTGTGGTGTTAAGAGTTGGTTTTCTTCCAGATGCCATGTTAGCCTGCCATTGATAATGCGTTCCATTAATTTTCCTACACAGCTAAGTAGACTGATAGGTCGATAGCCATTTGGTTCTTCCAGGTCTTTTCCTTTCTTTGGGACTGGTATTAGTATAGCTTCCTTCCATGCCTGTGGGACTATTCCCTCTTCCAGCTGTTATTTAGGACTGCTAGTAGTTTCTTCTTTGCCTTGGTGCCTAGTCCTATTAGCATTTCATTTGTGATTCCATCCTTTCCTGGTGATTTCTTCTTTTTTAGGGTATTCATTGCCTGTTCCATTTCTTCCATTGTTAGATTTGCCATCATATATTCTGCTGCTGTCTCTGTATTTCTATGATGTATCTGTTTGTCTTTGATTGCTTTCTTCTGTTCGGTTGTAATATCAATGTGGTTTGCACTTGCATAGTGTTCCATTAGTGCATTTGCAGCCTTTTTTTCCCGTAAGCAAGGCATTTCCTTGTTTAATTGTTATTTGTTTGTTTCTAGGTCCTTCATTGTTCATGGCTTTCACTAGTTTCCATAGTTTGTTTCCATCCCTGTCAAAATTCAGGTTTTCTGTTTTTTCCCTCCAACAATCTCTTGTTGTTTGATTTACTGTTCTTTTATATTTTTCTGAGATGGCTTTGAGAGAGATTTGCTTCAATTGTTTGTTCTCTCTCTGCTGTCTTCCTGGCATCTTCAACTTTGTCCTCCAAACTTTGTAGTTCTTCAGTCCAGTATGGTTTGTAATTTTTCCTCGCTCCTC
Source organism: Cepaea nemoralis (assembly GCA_014155875.1). Classification (NCBI taxonomy): domain Eukaryota; kingdom Metazoa; phylum Mollusca; class Gastropoda; order Stylommatophora; family Helicidae; genus Cepaea; species Cepaea nemoralis. The sequence goes on from JACEFZ010014813.1 coordinate 8,139, forward strand.
TTGGAATGGACTCAGTGGCTGCCTGTATTATCGCTCTGTTTAGACTTTCCACCATTTGCTTTATGTTGCCATATCGTGTATTTATGTTTTCACAATATTTGTCTGTTAGTATGGCAAATCTGTCCCAATCTGCTCGTTTGTAATTCCAGCGGGGCAAGGCTTTTGCTCCTGTGGAACATACTCCATATTCATTACAAGCTTGATTGGTCTGTGGTCACTACCTGCTAATTGGTCCAGCACATGGCGATCGATTTTGTGGAGGATGTCTCCTGTGCAGAAAGCTAAGTCTGGAGTAGAAGTGGTAAGCCATCTTCTGGAGTAGAAGCTCGGGTGTGTCATCCGCTTTGTTGAGTAGATGGAGATTTGAGTCTATTTCCCAGTCCTCCAATTCATCTCCTCTTTGTCAGTATCTGGGTATCCCCATCTTTCTGAACGGCTATTAAAGTCTCCGACAATAATGCAGTTTGTGTCAGTTATTTTCATGTTTGAGAGTGTAAGGTCCTTATCTGCTGGGCTATACAGATTGTAGATTCTTATTTTCACGTCCTTTATCATTATATCAACACCTATAATTTCTGTTTGGTTGTCAGAGATCACAGATACTTCGCTGCAAGGTATTGTATTTCGTGTAAGTATTAGAACTCCTCCTTTATGTCCTTCGCGGTCGAAACGTGTGGCCTGATATCCTCTGACTGAAAATTTGCGATTGGCATTGAGGTGTGTCTCTTGAATGCATGCCACATCTATTCTATCTTTATGAAGACGCTGTGTCAGGGATTCTTTCTTGTTATAAACTCCTTCGGCATTCCACTGTAGTATGTTGAGTGTCCTTGGTATTTGGTCAATAGCTCTTAACCTACTCCTCTGTGCCTTGACTCCACAGCACAGGGGAAGGTGACCACCAGTAGTCATGGGTGGACCCCCTCGAGGCAGGGGGCCCGGCACTATCACCGCCTGATGGGACTTCACGGGATTAGCACCATAACGATTAATTTTCATCTGTGGCATCATGAAATGATAAAGTTACGTTGCACTTCTTTGTCAAGCTTGTGGCTCAGTACATCCGATTTCGACAAGCACTTTTCGGGATGCTTTCCCTAGCCTTTGACTGTCCCCAGTCTACCTACAAGGCAGCAGGTTTGTGCGTCACTTCGTCTGGTCCCTCTCCCTTGACCTGTCCGACATGGGTGACCCTACCAGTAGCTGTGCTACCGTCGGCATAGCTCTTGGGGTCATTGGAACGCGCAAAGCCCCTCTACCTCGTCAAGGTGGACGCACGGCAGAGGGGCTATTATAGTCTAATGTCTGTGAACACAGGGATATCACAGCACGACTATTATAGTTACCATTATGTGAACACAGGGTTATCACAGTATGACTATTATAGTTACCAGTATAAGAACACAGGGATATCATTGTATGACTATTATAGTGTAGTTTCTGTGAACACAGGGATATCACAGTATGACTATTAAAGTTACCAGTCTGTGAACACAGGGAGATTATTGTACGATTATTGTAGTCTAGTGTCTGTGAACACAGGGATATCATTGTATAACTATTGTCACGTGTCTGTGAACACAGGGATATCACTGTATGACTGTTATAGTTATGTGTCTGTGAACACAGGGATATCACTTTATGACTGTTATAGGCACGTGTCTGTGAACACAAGAATATCATTGTATGACTATTATAGTCACGTGTCCGTGAACACATGAATATCATTGTATGGCTATTATAGTCACATGTCTGTGAACACAGGGATATCGTTGAGTGACTATTATAGTCACCTGTCTGTGAACACATGGATATCATTGTATGACTATTATAGCCAGCAGACTGTGAACACATAGATTTTATTGCGTGACTACTATAATAACGTGTATTGAACACTGGGATATCATTGAATAATATTATAGTCACGTGTCTTGAACACTGGGATATCATTGAATAATATTATAGTCACGTGTCTTGAACACTGGGATATCATTGAATAATATTATAGTCAAGTGTCTGTAAACACTGGGATATCATTGAATAATATTATAGTCAAGTGTCTGTGAACACTGGGATATCATTGAATAATATTATAGTCAAGTGTCTGTGAACACTGGGATATCACTGAATAATATTATAGTCAAGTGTCTGTGAACACAGGGATATCGTTGAGTGACTATTATAGTCAAGTGTCTGTGAACACAGGGATTTCAGTGTATGTTTATTATAGTAACGTGTCTTGAACACGGTGATATCGCTGTATGACTATTATAGTCACTTCTCTGTGAAACAAGTGTTATAATTGCGTGACTATTATGGTCGCGTGTCTGTGAACACATGGATATCATTGTACGACTATTATAGTCACAAGTCTGTGAACACATGGATATCATTGTACTACTATTATAGTCACAAGTCTGTGAACACGTGGATATCATTGTACTACTATTATAGTCACAAGTCTGTGAACACGTGGATATCATTTGTACTACTATTATAGTCACAAGTCTGTGAACACATGGATATCATTGTACGACTATTATAGTCACAAGTCTGTGAACACATGGATATCATTGTACTACTATTATAGTCACAAGTCTGTGAACACATGGATATCATTGTACTACTATTTTAGTCACAAGTCTGTGAACACATGGATATCATTGTACTACTATTATAGTCACAAGTCTGTGAACACATGGATATCATTGTACTACTATTATAGTCACAAGTCTGTGAACACATGGATATCATTGTACTACTATTATAGTCACAAGTCTGTGAACACAGGGATATCATTGTACTACTATTATAGTCACAAGTCTGTGAACACATGGATATCATTGTACTACTATTATAGTCACAAGTCTGTGAACACATGGATATCATTGTACTACTATTATAGTCACAAGTCTGTGAACACATAGATATCATTGTACTACTATTATAGTCACACGTCTATGAACACATGGATATCATTGTACGACTATTATAGTCACAAGTCTGTGAACACATGGATATCATTGTACGACTATTATAGTCACAAGTCTGTGAACACAGGGATATCACAGTATGACCATTATAGTCACGTGTCTATGAACACAGGGATATCATTGTACGACTATTATAGTCACGTGTCTATGAACACAGGGATATCATTGTATGACTAGCGCTGTTGTCACTGCTGTCAGCAGTTGCACGAAAACGTTAGGCTGATACTGGAGCCGAACATTGCGCGTGCTGTCTGGGGTTGAAGCACCAAGCTTGTGGGGGGGGGGGGGGCACATGAGCCGAGGCCAGGCCACGGATGTCCAACTTGAGCTGCAGCATTGATGGATGGCACACAACACAGATGGTGATGAGATACAGGTGCACACAACACAGATGGTGATGAGATACAGGTGCACACAACACAGATGGTGATGAGATACAGGTGCACACAACACAGATGGTGATGAGATACAGGTGCACACAACACAGATGGTGCTGAGATACAGGTGCACACAACACAGATGGTGATGAGATACAGGTGCACACAACACAGATGGTGCTGAGATACAGGTGCACACAACACAGATTGTGCTGAGATACAGGTGCACACAACAGAGATGGTGTTGAGATAAGGTGCACACAACATAGATGGTATTGAGATATAAGTGCACACAATACATATGGTGTTAAGATTTGGGTGCACACAACACGCATGGTGTTGAGATACAGTTGTACACAACATGAGCTCTCCTGGTAGGGAGGTCAGCTCTATACCCTACACAATAAACTCTCCTGACTGTCTCAACCAAAGGCTGATCTATACCCTTCAACATGAACTCTCCTGACTGCCTCAACCATAGGCTGATCTATACCCTACAACATGAACTCTCCTGACTGCCTCAACCAAGGGCTGATCTATACCCTACAACATGACTGCCTCAACCAAAGGCTGATCTATACCCTACAACATGACTGCCTCAACCAAAGGCTGATCTATACCCTACAACATGGACTCTCCTGACTGTCTCAACCAAATTTATTTATTTTTTTGCGTATCCCTTACGGGACGTTGCAGTCAACACCAGAATTTTCAGCTGCTGTTGCTGTACTAGTAGTTTGCCATTGCTTTCTGAACGACCGGCCCCTATACCTTTTTCGAAAAAAACCAACACCGCTGTGTTTCGAACCCGGGTATACGGGCTCACAAACCGCGTTCGCAAGCCCTTAGCCACAGAGACCGGCACAACCAAAGACAGCTCTAAACCCTACAACATGAACTCTCCTGACTCTCAGCCAAGGGCTGATCTATACCCTACACCATGACTGTCTCAACCAAGGGCTGATCTATTACCCTACAACATGAACTCTGCTCACAGGCTGAAGACACAATCTGGCTCTAACATATAAATCGAATAACAACTTTTGTTGTGAACATTCTGTGTTCACCACCGCCATGTTTGATACACAATTAGACACAAGCTCCTCCCACCTGTAGTATAATACAAGTTTTCGTTTAAACTAAATATGGTTGTTAACTGCCCAGTTTTCTTCCACTGTGGGGATATGAGTTTGTTTTTTGGTCTAGTCAGCCGTGGCAGGCAGCCACCGACCAGGCCATGACCTGACCGTGGCCAGGAACATGCCAGAATCTGAGACAGGAAACCTTGTCACGTGGCGGCTGTCAGTCCCACTATTTGACATGGCGAACTTGTCAGTCTCCGAGCCCCTCCACGGCCACTCCAAAGCCTTGAATACATCATCAGCGCGATAGACACGCCACTTGATGTTGTTGATGTTCGTGTCACATTTGATAACGACCAAGATAAGACCAACATTCTCTGCGGTCTTCTTGTTGTTGTTGTTGTTGTTGTTGTTGTTGTTGTTGTTGTTGTTGTTTCACAGCGAAAGTGTCCGAGGTGGCTTGATTAACTAGTTTACTCACTTCTCTCTTCCTAGTTAGTTCTGTTTCTTCCTATATTGCTAGTTATATTTCTTTCTTTCTTACTTTCTGTTTTCCTTTCTGTCTTTCTGTCTAGATCTATTTCTTTTTCTTTTTTTCTACTTCTGATACTTTACTTTTCCTGCTAGCTTTGTTTCTTTTTCGCCAAGTCTGCTTATTTCTTTCTTGCTAGTTCTGTTTCATTCCACATTGCTGGCCCTGTTTCTGTCTTTCTTGCTTGCTCTGTTTCTTTCCTTTTTGCTGGCTCTGTTTCTGTCCTGTTTGCTGGCTCTGTTTCTTTCCTTATTGTTAGCTCTGTTTCTTTCCTGTTTGATGGCTCTGTTTCTTTCCTTATTGTTAGCTCTGTTTCTTTCCTGTTTGCTGGCTCTGTTTCTTTCCTTATTGTTAGCCCTGTTTCTTTCCTTATTGCTGGCTCTGTTTCTTTCCTTATTGTTAGCTCTGTTTCTTTCCTGTTTGCTTGCTCTGTTTCATTCCACATTGCTGGCCCTGTTTCTGCTTTCTTGCTTGCTCTGTTTCTTTCCTTATTGCTTGCTCTGTTTCTTTCCTTATTGTTAGTTCTGTTTCTTTCCTGTTTGCTGGCTCTGTTTCATTCCACATTGCTGGCCCTGTTTCTGTCTTTCTTGCTTGCTCTGTTTCTTTCCTTGTTGCTTGCTCTGTTTCTTTCCTTTTTGTTACTCCTGTTTCTTTCCTTATTGTTAGCTCTGTTTCTTTCCTTATTGTTACTTCTGTTTCTTTCCTTATTGTTAGCTCTGTTTCTTTCCTTATTGCTGGCTCTGTTTCTTTCCTTATTGTTAGCTCTGTTTTTTTTTCTTATTGCTAGCTATTTCTTTCCTTATTGTTAGCTCTGTTTCTTTCCTTATTACTTGCTCTTTTCTTTCCTTATTGTTAGTTCTGTTTCTTTCCTTATTGTTAGCTCTGTTTCTTTCCTTATTGCTAGCTATTTCTTTCCTTATTGTTAGCTCTGTTTCTTTCCTTATTGCTAGCTTTTTCTTTCCTTATTGCTTGCTCTGTTTCTTTCCTTATTGTTAGCTCTGTTTCTTTCCTTATTGTTAGTTCTGTTTCTTTCCTTATTGCTAGTTCAATTTCTTTTTTTATATTGCTAGCTATTTCTTTCCTTATTGCTAGCTATTTCTTTCCTTATTGCTAGCTATTTCTTTCCTTATTGTTAGCTCTGTTTCTTTCCTTATTGCTGGCTCTGTTTCTTTCCTTATTGCTGGCTATGTTTCTTTCCTTATTGTTAGCTTTGTCTCTTTCCTTATTGCTAGCTATTTCTTTCCTTATTGCTAGTTCTGTTTCTTTCCTTATTGCTTGCTCTGTTTCTTTCGTTATTGCTGGCTCTGTTTCTTTCCTTATTGTTAGCTCTGTTTCTTTCCTTATTGCTAGTTCAATTTCTTTCCTTGTCGTTGGGTCTGTTTCTTTCCTTATTGCTTTCTCTGTTTCTTTCCTTATTGCTAGTTCAATTTCTTTCCACGTTGTTGGGTCTGTTTCTTTCCTTATTGCTAGCTATTTCTTTCCTTATTGCTAGCTATTCCTTTCCTTATTGCTAGCTATTTCATTCCTTATTGTTAGCTCTGTTTCTTTCCTTATTGCTAGCTTTTTCTTTCCTTATTGTTAGCTCTGTTTCTTTCCTTATTGTTAGCTCTGTTTCTTTCCTTATTGCTAGCTATTTCTTTCCTTATTGTTAGCTCTGTTTCTTTCCTTATTGCTAGCTTTTTCTTTCCTTATTGCTTGCTCTGTTTCTTTCCTTATTGTTAGCTCTGTTTCTTTCCTTATTGTTAGTTCTGTTTCGTTCCTGTTTGCTAGTTCAATTTCTTTTTTTATATTGCTAGCTATTTCTTTCCTTATTGCTAGCTATTTCTTTCCTTATTGCTAGCATTTTCTTTCCTTATTGTTAGCTCTGTTTCTTTCCTTATTGCTGGCTCTGTTTCTTTCCTTATTGTTAGCTCTGTCTCTTTCCTTATTGCTAGTTATTTCTTTCCTTATTGCTAGCTATTTCTTTCCTTATTGCTAGTTCTGTTTCTTTCCTTGTCGTTGGGTCTGTTTCTTTCCTTATTGCTTTCTCTGTTTCTTTCCTTATTTCTAGTTCAATTTCTTTCCTTGTTGTTGTGTCTGTTTCTTTCCTTATTGCTAGCTATTTCTTTCCTTATTGCTAGCTATTTCTTTCCTTATTGCTAGCTATTTCTTTCCTTATTGCTAGCTATTTCTTTCCTTATTGCTAGCTTTTTCTTTCCTTATTGTTAGCTCTGTTTCTTTCCTTATTGCTGGCTCTGTTTCTTTCCTTATTGTTAGCTTTGTCTCTTTCCTTATTGCTAGCTATTTCTTTCCTTATTGCTAGCTATTTCTTTCCTTATTGCTAGTTCTGTTTCTTTCCTTATTGCTTGCTCTGTTTCTTTCGTTATTGCTGGCTCTGTTTCTTTCCTTATTGTTAGCTCTGTTTCTTTCCTTATTGCTAGTTCAATTTCTTTCCTTGTCGTTGGGTCTGTTTCTTTCCTTATTGCTTTCTCTGTTTCTTTCCTTATTGCTAGTTCAATTTCTTTCCGTGTTGTTGGGTCTGTTTCTTTCCTTATTGCTAGCTATTTCTTTCCTTATTGCTAGCTATTCCTTTCCTTATTGCTAGCTATTTCTTTCCTTATTGTTATCTCTGTTTCTTTCCTTATTGCTAGCTTTTTCTTTCCTTTTGTTAGCTCTGTTTCTTTCCTTATTGTTAGCTCTGTTTCTTTCCTTATTGCTAGCTATTTCTTTCCTTATTGTTAGCTCTGTTTCTTTCCTTATTGCTAGCTTTTTCATTCCTTATTGCTTGCTATGTTTCTTTCCTTATTGTTAGCTCTGTTTCTTTCCTTATTGTTAGTTCTGTTTCTTTCCTGTTTGCTAGTTCAATTTCTTTTTTTATATTGCTAGCTATTTCTTTCCTTATTGCTAGCTATTTCTTTCCTTATTGCTAGAATTTTCTTTCCTTATTGTTAGCTCTGTTTCTTTCCTTACTGCTGGCTCTGTTTCTTTCCTTATTGTTAGCTCTGTCTCTTTCTTTATTGCTAGCTATTTCTTTCCTTATTGCTAGCTATTTCTTTCCTTATTGTTAGTTCTGTTTCTTTCCTTATTGCTAGTTCTGTTTCTTTCCTTATTGCTGGCTCTGTTTCTTTCCTTATTGTTAGCTCTGTTTGTTTCCTTAATGCTAGTTTAATTTCTTTCCTTGTCGTTGGGTCTGTTTCTTTCCTTATTGCTTTCTCTGTTTCTTTCCTTATTGCTAGTTCAATTTCTTTCCTTGTTGTTGGGTCTGTTTCTTTCCTTATTGCTAGCTTTTTCTTTCCTTATTGCTAGCTATTTTTTTTCCTTATTGCTAGCTATTTTTTTCCTTATTACTAGCTATTCCTTTCCGTATTGCTAGCTATTTCTTTCCTTATTGTTAGCTCTGTTTCTTTCCCTATTGCTTGCTCTGTTTCTTTCCTTATTGTTAGCTCTGTTTCTTTCCTTATTGCTAGCTATTTCTTTCCTTATTGCTATTTCTGTTTCTTTCCTTATTGTTGGCTCTGTTTCTTTCCTTGTTGTTAGCTCTGTTTCTTTCCTTATTGCTAGTTCAATTTCTTTCCTTGTCGTTGGGTCTGTTTCTTTCCTTATTTCTTGCTCTGTTTCTTTCCTTATTGCTAGTTCAATTTCTTTCCTTGTCGTTGGGTCTCTTTCTTTCCTCATTGCTAGCTATTTCTTTCCTTATTGCTACCTATTTCTTTCCTTATTGCTAGCTATTTCTTACCTTATTGCTAGTTCTTTTTCTTTCCTCATTGCTAGGTCAGTTTCCGTTCTTATTGCAAGTTCTGTTTCTGCCCTACTTGCTGGCCCTGTTTCTTGCTTTCTTGAAAACTCTGTTTCTGTTTTGCCAAATCTGATTGTTTCAGGCTAGATCTGATTGTTTCAGGCTGGATCTGATTGTTTCAGGCTAGATCTGATTGTTTCACTCTAGATCTGAGTCTGTGAAAGCACGCGATTAAATGTGTTGTCATTTCTGTTTCTGTAATCAAGGGCCACGAGTCAGATACGATAAAGGCGACCTGCAAGTGTCCTCATGTATCAGCTGTGATTGTCACTGTAACACACATACACACACACACACACGCGCGCGCGCACACACACACACACTGATCTGCCAGCTTGCACTGAAGAGTCCAGGTGTTAATTATGTCAATGAGTCCTCCCGTCATCTCCAGCCGTGTCTGTGACAGCTGCCAGTTGAACGACAACCGGCTCGGCGTTGTTATCACTGACTGGATATCAGACATCACCCTGCCAGCCAGCACGATTAGACAGACAACCCCCGACTATGTCTATACCCCTTGTAGCTCTATACCAATGGATAGAAGACAACCCCCGACTTGTTATACCACTTGTAGCTATACCAGCATGGATAGACAGAAAACCCCCACTATGTCTATACCACTTAGCTAATCCAGCATGGATAGACAGAAAAAAACCCCCCACATGTCATACCACTTTTAGCTCTATACCCGCATGGATGCAGACAACCCCCGCTATGTCTAACCACTTGTAGCTCTATACCAGCAGGAAGACGACAACCCCCGACTATGTCTATCCCCCTTTTTAGCTCTATACCCGCATGGATAGACAGACAACCCCCCACTATGTTATACCACTTGTGCTTATACCAGCATGGGTAGACAGACAAACCCCGACTATGTCAACCACTTGTAGCTCTATGCAAATTTAAAAGAAGACAACCCCCCGGGGCTATACCACTTGTTGCTCTATACCAGCATGGATAGACAGACAACCCCGAAGGGCTATACCCCTTGTAGCTCTAACCGCATGGATTGACAGACAACCCCCGACTAGTCATACACTTTTAGCTTTACCAGCAGGTAGAAGACAACACCGACTAGTCATACCCCCTTGAGCTCTAACCCGCATGGGTAGACGACAACCCCCGACTATGCTATACCACTTGTTGCTCTTACCGCATGGTAGACAGAAACCCCCCCCTTGTCTATACCACTTGTGTTTTACCAGCATGGAAGACAGACAACCCCCGACTTGTCTATACCCTTGTAGTCATACCAAACATGGAAGACAGAAACACCCCCTAGTTATCCATTGTGCTCTTAACCCGATGGGTAGACAGCAACCCCCGACTATGTCTATACCACTTGAGCTCTATACCAGATGGATAGAAGACAACCCCCGACTAGTCTATCACTTTTAGCTTATACCAGCATGGATAGAAGACAACCCCCGACTTTCTATACCCCTTTTTAGTTATACAGCATGGATAGACAGACAACCCCGACTATGTCATACCACTTGTAGCATATACCAGATGGATAACAGACAACCCCGATATGTCTATAAACCCCTTGTAGTTTACCAGCATGGATAACGAAAAATCCCACTATGCTATAACTTGTAGCTCTTACCAGCATGGATAGACAGACAACCCGACTTGTTATACCCCTTGTGCTTATACCAGATGGATAGACAGACAACATCCGATATGTCTATCCATGTGTTTCCAGCATGGGTAGAAGAAAAACCCCCGACTTGTCTTACCCCTTTTAGCTTATACCGCATGGATAGAAGACAACCCCCGACTATGTCATACCCCTTGTAGCTCTATACCCGCAGGATAACAGACAACCCCCGACTAGTTAAAACACTTGTAGTTTACCGGGGATGGATAGACAGACAACCCCGATAGTCTTAAACCCCTTGGCTTTATACCCGCATGGATAGAAGACAAAAACCCCC
>JACEFZ010014814.1:0-5000 GCA_014155875.1 Cepaea nemoralis
TTTTTATTTTTTTTTTTCACAAATTTTGGCTTTGTTGAAAAGGAAGCGCTTTTGTAGTGGTAGAAGTCTTAGATGACTGTACAAATTATTACTTTCAACGTGCTTTATGCCAGAAACCAGACGAATAGCGCGGTTTTGTAGAGAACATAGTCGTTTTAAATTAGATTTAGGGCAAGCATCCCAAACTGTGGAACAGTAATCGAGATGTGATTGGATATAGCATGTATAGAATATTTTTCGTGTGCTTTCGTCCAGGAAGTGCTGAATTTTAGCAAGTTGGTAAACTTTTTGTGCTATTTTCTTGGTAAGAGCGTGAACATGAGAGCTCCAGTTCAAATGGCTGTCTATTAAAAGCCCTAGTGTTTTATGTTCAGTCAAATTAACTATAGGTAACGTGCCCATGCGGAGTTCGAGCGGTGATCCAGTTATGGCTAGTGTCTGTAGTTTTTGTCTGGTCGTTATTAGCATGGATTTGGTTTTGCCGATGTTAATTTGCATGCGGTTTTCATTGCTCCATCTAGTAAGAGCCACTACGAGCAGGTGGCGAGTGATGGCCAGACCCTGACACCTAAGGGACCCGGCTTAGAGGCGTTCAGCCAAGTCCTACAGGTGAGGGCCTCGTATGAGCCCGGACCATATGGGGGCGCACATCTATCAATCACAAGTGTCCGGTCCTGTGTATATATATATATATATATATATATATATATATATATATATATATATATATATATATATATATATATATATATATATATATATATATATATATATATATATATATATATATATATATATATATATATGTTACATACTTATAAAGAGATCATCTGTGATATTGTGTCATGTATGAAACAGAATCAAACATTTGTTCATATATATCCCTGTACGTCTACCCTCAGCCTTGTCCCACAACAACTCCACTCCCAACCCCCAATACAGCAGTAACAACAAAGGCAGCGACGAACTCTGCTTCGGCAGCAACAGGGGCAACAGCAGCACCAGCGACAACAACTCGCCCAGCTTCAGCCAAATCCAAAGACGACAACAGCACCATGGACTTGTTGTCTTGGCTGATCCCAGCAATACTTGGTGGCCTTGCTTGGTTGGCCTGCAGCGGGTTCCTGATCTATCGCTACTGTTGCCCTTGGAGAAATCCATTTGCTGGTTTGTGCAAACGCAGGTAATAATTGTGTCTGTTTCTCTGCCTGTCTCAGTATCTGTTTTTGTGAATATGATTGTGTGTGTGTGTGTGTGTGTGTGTGTGTGTGTGTGTGTGTGTGTGTGTGTGTGTGTGTGATGTATGTGGTGTGTGTGTGTGTGATGTATGTGGGGGTGTGTCTGTGTGTGTGTGTGTGTGTGTGTGTGATGTTGTATGTATGTGTGTATGTATATGTGTATCTACAAATTGATGGAAAAGACCTTAGACTTGTAAGAAACATATATTGGAAACAATAAGCTGCCTTACGGATTGATAAAAAAGTAGGTCAATATCAGCCTATTAAGAGAGGTTTGCGACATGGATGTGTAATGTCTCCAGATCGTTTTTCCCGTAATCTCCATCGTGGCCGTCATCATCTTCATCGTCCTTGTCATCCTCTTCATCGTCCTTGTCATCCTCTTCATCGCCGCCGTCATCATCTTTATCATCGTCGTCATCATCATCGTTCTTTGTCATCATCTTCATCGTCGCCATCATCATCTTCATCGTCGCCGCCGTCATCTTCATCGTCGCCGCCGTCATCTTCATCGTCATCATCTTCATCGACATCATCTTCATCGTCATCATCTTCATCGTCATCGCCATCAACATCATTTTTTTCATGGAAGATGGTTGATTGTTCTGTTTGGTCCTTTCATTCTGTCTTTTTTTTTTTCTGGGTATGCCTGAGTAGGGACGATGTTGTACTGCTCGTTTCTTGGTGTTTACTTTACTTATGGTGTGTTTAGCCCTGATGATAATGATGATGTCGGAAATAAATAATTACGACTATGTTATCAATGATAATGATGTTGATAATAACTATGATAGTATTGAACGTGTGATCACAGAAGATGGCAGAATAGACACAGAAATCAAAAAAGGATGTCAAAAAAGCAAGTGCGCTTATATATCAACTATCACCCATTCTGAAACATCCAGGTATACCTATGTCCGCAAAATGACAGATAATAAATAGCATATTCACACCAACACTATGCTACCAATGTAAAACTTTGACATTATCCAAATCAGACTTAAGCAAAATCAACAACTGTGAGTTGAGATGCTTGAGGCGAGCTGCCAACTTAACTATCCGAGACCGAATAAGAAATGATGTTATCAGATAGTGCAATCAACACCTTGTGCCACATATACTTCTTCTTCTTCTTCTTCTTTCGTTCGCTTGAAATATGTCTATAACTGCAATGCTGTCTCTTGTATGAATCGAACTGTCTTTTTCAGTTCACACAGAGGTCCATAGAGTTTATCTTCCACTGTCGTCTCTCTAGGCCAGAAGGTTCGCCTGGATATGTTATATTTTGGGCAGTCTTGAGTATGTGCTCTGCTGTCTGCGACGCCAATCCACATGTGCACATGGCTGTTTCACCAATCTTGAATTTTGTATACATGTGGTTGCGTAATCTATTGTGCCCTGTTCTGAGGCGCAGAATAATGACTTGTTCTGGTCTATCCATAACGTGGTAGTCATCTTGGGCAGGTTTTCTTTTGGTGGTATGTAACGGGCACACCAGGCTGTTCTTCTTTGGCTCCTTCCTTAGCCAATTGATCAGCTCTGTCGTTTCCGGGTACTCCACAGTGGGATGGTATCCACTGTATGGTGACCTTATGCTGATTGCTAAGTTCAGAAAGTAGTGTCCTTAGTACTGGCAATTTCCCAGCCTCGAGAACTGATTTTGCATCTGTCAATAGCACCACAGGTTGTGTACCATTGCTGGTATTTAGTAATTTCTTTGTTGCTATCTTGATTGCCTCAATTTCAGCATCGTAGTTATGGCAGTACTTTCCTGTCGGTACTCTAGCTGTGTCCCTGGTATTATTTGGGTATTCTATGTACACTCCCGCTCCTCCATTTCGAACAGCATTTTGTGCTGACCCATCTGTGTAGACTCGGATCCAGAGGTCCTGTGGGTATTCTTCATCAAGGAAGCTGAGAGTGGCTGTTCTGCGCTGCACACTGTTCTGTTCTTCCTTGTCAAATATTCCTCTCACTTTTGTCTGGATTTGTAATGATCATCTTTCCATGGAGTTCGCTCTGGAATATTTGTTAGGGGGATACCAACTGTGGGCAGATCGGTGGTTTTTCTGCAGAGTCGTTTGGCCTGGTGGATAAAACTACTTCTTTTCAACCGCCCCATAGCTAGGTTTTCAAATATGTTCTTCATAGGGTGGCCTGGCAAGCTGAGGAACTTTTCTGCTTGTATTAGCGTTTTCGTATCTCTGCGCTCACTCAGTGCTTGTGTCCTCCCCATCTTCTCCATTTCCACTATAGGGGTTGATCTCATCCCTCCTGTGGTGACTCTAAGTGCTTGATTTTGCACTTTTTCCAGCTCTTGTAGTGTGGTTTTTGATGCTGAACACCACGCAGTTGACCCGTATTCCAGGTGTGGTCGTATGCTCTGTTGATAAACTTTGCTAAGTATTTTCCCACTGGCTCCCCATGTGGTTCCACTTAGCTTTCTCAGGATGGCTATTTTCCTTCTGGCTTTTGCTACTGCTTTGTTGATGTGCTTTCTCCATGTCAGCCTGCCATCAAATGTTACTCCAAGGTATGTTGGTTCTTTATCTTCTCTTAGGGGTGTTCCATTTATCTGGATGGTCCCTGCCTTTTGTTTTGGAGAGAGGGTAAATAGGGTGGTGCTGCACTTGTCAGTGTTTATGCTGACACACCATCTATTTGCCCATGCAACAAATGTATCTACAGCTCTTTGTAGCAATCTGGTGGCCACTGATGCATGTTCATTTGTGCTCCATAGAACCAGGTCATCGGCGTACATTGCGGCTTTAATTCCATGCGGTAGATTAGCAACGAAATCATTGATGAAGATTAGAAAGAGTGTGGGGGACAAGACTCCGCCCTGGGGAACACCGTGACGCAGTAGTACTTTCTTGCTCTTTAGTCCGTCTATCTGTACTCGGGCTCTTCTGTTGTGCAAGTATGCTTTCACCCATTTGTACATTCTTCCATTGACTTTGCAGTTTCTCAGTTTATTCATCAGACCTTCTTTCCAGACTTTGTCAAAGGCTTTCTTCAAATCTATCCATGCCGCAAGCACCAGCTTCTTCTCTTGGAATGCATCCTCAATTTCTTGAGAGAGGTAGGTTGTCTGATCTTCCATAGAGTAGCACTGCCTAAAGCCAGCCTGCTGTGGCACAAGGATGTTTTTACTTTCAATGTACCACTGCAGTCTGTGATTGATGATGCGCTCCAGTGTTTTGCAGAGACAGCTGGTAGGCTAATTGGTCTGTAGCTAGAGGCAATGGAACTATCTTTCCCTGATTTTAGGAGGGGTATCATGATTGCTTCTCTCCAGGCTTGTGGAATACTGCCTAAGGTCCAACTGTTATTGAAGATCTGCAACAGCTTTGCTTTGGCCTCTGTTCCTAGGTTCCTGATCATTTCATTGTAGATACCATCAGCTCCTGGTGACTTTCTCATTTTCAGTTTTGATATGGCTAGCTCCAGTTCGCTGATTGTGATGGGTGCCTCCAGAACCTCATGTACTATTTCCTTCTGTCCTGTATGTTGCCGTTTCTCTCGAATCTCTTGTTGTTTCTCTTGACTAATTTTGATATTGTTATCTTGTGCGAATGAGTCCGCAAAATGGTCAGCTGCTTGCTTTCTTGTTGAAATGTTTCCATCTTTATGTAGTGCAATTTTTGAGTTTCTCCCTGTGCCCTCATCGTTAAGTTGTTTTATTAACTTCCACAATTTCCTTGTGTCTCTTTCAAAGTTCAGAGACTCTGTTTTTCCTGCCAGCTTTTCCGTCTAGCCTGC